>JACEEZ010016425.1:250946-272327 GCA_016584305.1 Chionoecetes opilio
TAGCAAGTAAAGCTCATGGTAGTAACAGGCCATCTTTCAAATTGGATAGAAAACTGGCTGTCAAATCGTAACAAAGGGTGGAAATAATGGAAATTCTTCTGACTGGACCAGTGTTAATAGTGGCGTTCTAGGATCAGTTCTCGGACCTATCTGTTCTTAAATATAAATACATTGATAGGAATCACATGCAGAATATGAAATTTGCTGATGACACGAAAATCACAAACATAGCCTCTACAGAATCTCAGCGCCAACTCATACAAAACGACTTAAACACGCTAACAGAATGGTAAAAAACATGGCAAATGAATTTCAACCTTGACAAATGTCATGTACAGTGGCCGCCAAATGTTGTGGCGGTCGGACTTCCTGATGCCGTCAGTGACACGCTCACTCAAAATCCAACAAAATATTCGTAAAACATTAAAAATCAAGAAACTGTGTAACTTACCGGTATCCTAGTACTTTATTGCATTCCCTTTCCTCTTTATAACATTCTGCAGTCTGTTAGGTAAAGAGTCTGCAAATTTTTGAAGAAGCTCCTTTGGTAGTTCCTCCCACAATTTTAATAGTGCAGCTTTTAACTTCGCCACTGAACTAGTGTCCACTTCTTGAAGCTTCCTTTTCATTATGGACCAAAGATTTTCTATTGGGTTCAAGTCAGGACTATTAGGAGGCCAGTCAAAGCAATCGATAGCACACATAGCCAACCATTCCTTGACAACGTTTGCCCGGTGACAAGGGGCACCGTCCTGCATAAAAGTTTCTGCCCTACACTTGTCGTAGCAGGTTTCAAGATTGTCATGCAGGATGTCTAAATATCGCTCATTGTTCACAGTAACACCTTTTTCAAGAAATACGAGGTTACCCACTCCATAATATGAAAAGCAAGCCCACACCATGAGATAATCTGGGTGTCTTACTCTCTCCACGGTGTACCTAGGGTCGTGTCGGTCTGAATTCTTGGGCCGCCTCACTTTTGCAAAGTTAGTTCCTGTCACTGTAAAGACACTTTCATCTGACCATAATATGCGTCGAACTTTCTCTAGTGGCCAGTCTTTGTGTTCTTTAGCAAAAATGAGTCGCTTTATCTTGTGACGAGGAGTTAGGAGTGGCTTAACAGCGGCAGATCTTGAAAAGAGTCCGAGATCACGTAACACATAACGCTGCACACTTCTCACCGACACATTACCTAGTAAGCCAGGATTGTTTTCCTTCACTTCACGTGCTGTGCTTGTTGGTTTGACATTCAGCTGCCTTTTTATAACATGTAAAGTCTTTGAGGCACATTTCCTTGGCCGTCCAGTCTTCGCTAAGTGTGTAGGCGTCTCTCCGTCCAAGGCATCACGACAACGCTTTAGCCACCGCTCAACTGTCCTTTTTGCAATTCCTGTCTGTTCTACGATAGCTTTTGCACCAAACCCAGCCCTATGCAAGGCACATATGGAGCTTATAGTATCCTGGGATATAATGCGCCGAGGAGCCATAACGCAATAAACGATTGAACAGTTTGAAAATATCCTCGTAACTAATGACGAAAGAAGTGAAACAGTGCATGCACTCTCACTGTCCTCTTAGACTGCACTGACTTGCTTAAATTTAACGGTGATACCCCTGCGGTGTTGCTAAGTGTCAGTGTCGTGTTGCCATGTCATCAATTTTTAAATCCCGCTTGCTCGAGTTGCGTGAAAAAACATTTGAAAGGTTATTAATTTGGCGGCCGGTGCATCATGCCGACCCGCGCAGACCGCCACAACATTTGTCGGCCACTGTACTACATATCGGTAAAAACAACCCTCATAAAAGTTACGTGATGAACGATTTCCAACTAACAAGTGTTGATAAAGAAAAAGATTTAGGCGTTATAATCTCGAAAGATCTCAAACCGAATAACCAAATTATAGAGGTAGTAAAAACTGCAAATAATTTGGTTGGCTTTATTGGACGAACTTTCAGTTTCAAATCTGAAAAAGTTATACTCACTCTTTTTAACTCGCTTGTTCGCCCCCATCTAGAATACTGTGTACAGTTCTGGTCACCTTATTATAAAAAGGACATAGATAAACTAGAAAAAATACAGCGCAGAGTAACCAAAATGATACCTAGATTGCTTAATAAATCGTACGAAAATCGGCTCAAAGAACTTAACTTATTCCCACTAACAAAACGAAGGATAAGAGGTGACCTCATCGAAGTCTTTAAAATCTTCAAAGGATTTACGAACGTAGTCCCAGAAAATCTTTTCACGCTAGACCGGTCAAGCTCAACTAGAAACAACGGATTTAAAATAAGCAGGAAACGGTTTGTAACGAACGAAGCAAAGTACTTCTTCACAAACCGTGTTGTAAACGTATGGAATGGGCTGCCCTCAGACGTAGTAAACTCAAATACAATAGAATCATTTAAAAATCGCCTCGATAAATATTTCATATCAAATCCCCGGTTGTCACTGTTTATCTCGGAATAATAAATTTATCTCGCGGGCCTCTGATGCTTACTTTCATTGCGTGAAATGATTGCGAGTCGCGTCTACACAACCCCTCCCACACGTCTCAGACAGCCCCGAGTAAACGGTCACTACTATAACTTTTGACCTGTGACGGGTTGTGGTTCAGTAAGGGCCCTGACAGTTAGTGACCACCATCGGGATTTATATACCAGGGGTCACTGCTGCAGGAGGCATTGAAGTGCACGGCGTCCTACTTGGAAAGTGCACTACAGCAGTGAACGGAGCTGGGGCCTGATTGACTGCTGCCTCCCAAGAAAGCGCCAGGCAAGGCTGCCGCACCACCCTTGAACTTCCACACTGAGTCTACACCAACACTACATTAGACCTCATGACACACACAGATAGCCCCGAGTTAACGGTTACCACTACTACTCTCGACCTGTGACGGGCTGTGGATCAGTAAGGGTCCTGACAGTTAGTGACCACCATCGGGATTTAAGGTACCAGGGGTCACTGCTGCAGGAGGCATTGAAGTGTACGGCGTCCTACATGGAAAGTACACAATCCGCAGTGGATCGAACGGAGCTGGGGCCTGATTGACTGCTGCCTCCCAAGAAAGCGCCAGGCAAGGCTGCCGCACCACCCTTGAACCTCCACACTGTGTTCCCACCATTACAAAACACACATAACATGACCTATCTATCAAGCACTAAACCTACCCCCACAAACTAGTAGTAGTTAGCCATAGATTACAGCTTTCAACTTTCCTCACAAATTCCATGCAGTTTTTCTATATTGCATGGTATCACTTCATTTCCGGCCAGCTTCGGCTGGAGGGATGGGTGGGTGGGGAGGAGCCTTCTACTTTCCTATCCTTTCTCTCTTATTATCTAGTTAGTGTAGTGTAGTTAAAGCAAACAGCCTTGTAAGGACCTATTGGTCTGTTGCTGTTTGTGTTTCCTTTGTAATCCTTTGTAATCCTTTGTACAGAGGGAGCCGTGACAATGTTTACCCTTGAGCACGATCGCAGGAAAGCGGTGCGCTAGGCGATTGTAGCCCCAGTTGAAGCGCATGTTCCAGTTTAGTCAGTAGAGTTCTTGTGCAGTAAAGAGAGTTCTTGTAAATGTTCCTGCCAGACAGTCAAGAGTTGTACATAAGCAGAAATATATACCAAGAAGCTTCGTGTCAGCCTTTCCTTGCCCACGGCTACTTCGTGTCTAGTGACGGCGACGTTGAAAGCTACAAATAATGTCAACACAGGACACGCGTCCGTAACAATATCTTTCATTGATTAACCAAACCTAAACATAACCAAAATATAACCTAACCAAACCTAAACGTATCCATTGCTTATCCATTACCTAAACGTATCCAAACGTAAACGTATCAAACCAAACGTAACCTAAATCTAAAATAACCAAACATAAACGTATACATTGTATTCAAAACCTTTATATGAAAGCTCTACCTAATGCAAAAGTTAAAGAAAACACTTTACCATGTAGAAAAACGATTTTTTTATAGTAGACTATTTGAAAGTGTGTATCTTACGTATGGCTATAAATAGCATTTTATATTCTTAATTTTCCACTTTGACAGTACCTAAATATGGCTGTGCATATGTAGGTCAGTTAATTACATATATATATGTCAGGTAGATGAGTTATATGCATGTGTGGAGGACAAGTAATAACATACGTATATAAATTAACACTATAAAATAGCATTATTTCACTACCTGGCAAATCACACAGCGGCTGCACCAAACGCGTATGCGTTTGGGAAAAGTGCTGCCAGGACACCTAGTGGAAGGAGAATACGTAACTTTATGGATACTGAGATCCCTGATGTGAATAATCTAATGCAAAATGTGATTTCATCCATTATCCAGTCAGATGCATCAATATGTATAGTATATGTTGAAATTATAGTAATAATTGACGTGAACTCACCTTGCTATTAACCCAAGAACTACCTAGACTGCAATGATACCCTATTTAGACGCTAACTAAGGTATACTCAGCAGTGGTAGATGGGTTGATGATTTGAAGGCTTGATTATTATTTGAGGGAGTGGTGGTAGTCGCTGTAGGGCGCGGATAATTGTTGTAGGTGCACGTAATGGCGGCGATGGTGGTAGGCCGATGGTAAACTTTTTCACAGTTACCTGGCGCGGCACGTACGTTGTGGTGTTTTTACCACTTTGTCCTTGTTTTAAACCGATTGATCGGTTATGCTGGCTCAATCATATTAAGATGAGCGTGACTACACCTCAGTGTACAATCAAGAGAGTCGCTACACCTTCTTAATCGTGTAGGGTTTAATGCGTGAATGATGTCTTGCCCGAAAAAGTTTATAAAGACGGCTGGGGCCATACACGTGTACGTTCCAATAATGTTTACTCCTATACGTGTAGGTTCGAATATTTTCCTCACAATTCTTATATTATGTTAATCCTTTGATTAATTGTGGTACAAGTGAATACCACCATAATTGTATTACTATATTTAATGCATCCTAATTTATACCCAATTCTATAACAATATATACATACCATTCTCCCGATTAGAGAGCGGTTTTAGTGGATAATTTCCACAGTATATAAAGATATCAATCCCGATCTTAATGTTCACGATATATACACCAAACGACATACTGTCAAAGACATCCATAGAATATAATTTACTCGTTTCCTGGTGTCAGGACACAGTCTTTGTATCGAAACAGGACGCTGGAATAGACAATGGCGTGGTCGTCTCCCAGACCCCAGTCGAGGAGCGGCTATGCGTACGTGGGCAGGTACAGACAAAGAAATATGTGGTAGAGGACTATCCAGTTTCTTATAAGGTTAGACAACCGTTTGGCCTCAACAAGTTAGAGGAGCTTCTTACTGGCAAATAGTCGTATAATACAATTTGTAAAGTGATTCACGAAATCCTCAAACTTTATATGTAAGAAGCGAAGCATCAGGATATGTTGCTAGGCTGTATTCTTAATGTTTTATGTTGTGTTTATGTCTATATTTTTGTAATTTGTCTTAGTATTATAGGCTATTTTTATTTTTACTGTATATTTTGAGTCTGTATAGTACTTTTACTCCAGATATTTATGTTTTAACTGTTCAATATGTTAGTTTTCTGCTTTTCACGTTTTTTCCCGTGATGTATCGCGTGGTTTTGTTTAGTAATTTTTACCCTTATTATTCTTCTTTTTAGAAGTTTTATAGTCTTTCTGGTATTACTTCCCATGTTTTGTTTCCCTTGGTGTTTTTAGTAACGTGTTCTTAATTTCCTTTTCATGACGAATTATTTTTCCCTCATGTCTTACATGTGTTTTTTCAGTGATATTATTTTTGAATGTATATTTCCCCAATTTTAGTTGAGCAACCTCTCAGTAACATAATTATACGTGTATGTAAAGTATTTTTGTGGACTACAGTTTAGGCGAATTATTCCATATCTGTATACTGTTGCAAACTTGAAGTGCACGTTAAAACGTTATGTATTTTATACAGTATTATGTATGCTGTGGTCAATAAACCCTATCTATCTTCTATCTGTTTCTGTCCTGCTTCTGACGACACATTCGCTTTCAGATTTTAGTTTATCCCAAAAAAATATAGTTGGTAATTCAAAAATCATAGTGAGGTAGCTTGTGAGCTTCCTGTGTGTCAGTCACCTGGTGCTAATAGTGTCAAATTCGGGAGATGGAATACATAGTGTTCTGTTTCATGGACATGATTATCATTCTCTAAACTGTTTTTCCAATTATTTAAATTTAGATACGACAGACATACGATGAACTGGCAGAGAGCAAGATGAAGGTGGCGATATATCTGGTCTCTTCCATCTAGGACGACATTGTATTCTTCCCGTGAGTCAAAATGTGAGATTGTATGACATATAGACATTGCTTTATATAGACCCAAAATAATAGACTTATATTGTAACTATCTATTCCAGTATCCCCGTTAAACTTCATCCCCCCACCCGGTACTTAACTCCCCTTCATTTGTCTCCCTTTTCCCCACGATCCCTCTTCCCGCGGGTTTTTTCAGGTGGTGAGTCTCATAGGACTTATCTCGTCATCTTACTGCAGTTCCGGATGTCTGACACAAGTGCAGGTTGTGTCCTCAGTAGAAAAAGGGACTGCTAGGAAAAATGACGTATAGCGTAACATTTTGTGTTTTAGGTGTGAGGTATAAATATGTAAGTGCTAAAGAATGGAATGCTAAGAAATATGTGTGAAGTAACAATGATACGACAATGTAGAAGATGGATATTTCTGATGATGATAACAATGATGATGATAATGATGATATTTACAATGATGATGATGAGAAAAAGATGAGGAAGAAGAATAACAACAAGTCTACAAAATATTACTTCTACCACAATTACTTCTACTACTGCTACTACTATTACTACTACTTAATTATATTACTATTACAGGTAAGGTAAAGATGGGGGCATACGCTATGCTTCGCGTGGCCTCGGTGCTCATTTCTGTTGCATTGGCCCTTGAGCCTGTGGTGGGTAACAACCCGTTTCCCCGGGACACTGGATAGTGTGACATCCGGATTATCACAGTTATCTTCCCCAGCTTTCCCAGGTACCTTTTTTTAATCTTTTTTACGTTGGAGCCTATAGCGCCTGTAGGCTATTCATCCTTTTCCTTGAGGGCTCAGTTGGTTGGCCCTACACATTCTGGAGGGCTGTGAATGGTTTACCTCGCCCGTGGTGGCGCATGCTGGATTCATAGTGACACCTGTGATGGTTTTCTGTGATGGTTTGACCTGAGGCTCATGCTGCCACCTGGTGCCTTTCGCCGCACGTGTAGTCGCAGTCGAAAGGTGAGGTTCATGCAGCATGTGGGTATCTTCAGTCACTCGACGATGGAAGAAATAGTTGCTCCAGGCTGGACTTGAACTCGAGACCTTATGCTCACAACTACCAGGCTCTTATCCACCGCGTTAAAGATTGTCGAAAGATTTGTCTCCGGCAGGATTCGAACTCTGGACATCATGCTCACCACTCGAAGACGCTAACCACTCGGCCACCGCCTCCCCCATACCATTTATCGACCAACCCCGAAAGAAAGAATGAACAGCTGTTTGGGCTGGCCGCGGGGATATTCCCGTTCTCTATGCGAGTATGTGGTTTCCGAGTGAAGACGCTTGGCTGTAGCTCCGAAACTAACCATAGGATTTTCTCGGAAATACCCTCAATGTGATTCCCACACAAAGCAACAGGAATATGACCAGGAAAAACCTATCCTCCCTATCCGTAACCTAACGTAACCTAACCTGACGGTTCAAGAGGTAAACGCCACATACTTTCATAAACGGGAATATGCTGGCCGCCGACTGTCCTGGCTCGGATTTAAACCAGGGTTCGCAGATTCGTAGCTAGGCGAGCTAGCCACTACATCACGAAGGCGACTACAGTATTACAGAGAAACATTATATCCCCTCCCCATGTTTATTTTTGGGACACATGAATCGAAGGGGCTCCAGAACTGAACTTATTTTGACTACGTCAGCGCCATTGATATTGGCGCGAAGAATTTTTCGCCCCGCGAAGCGGTGTACGCTTACATAAATAAAAAAACCATAATGAAGGAGCTTCGATTTTTTTCTCTTAGTTCCTTTGCACTAAAGCGAGATTCAAGGTCCACTTGGCGCTGTAGCACTTTCAGGGTCTTTCCTGTCCTCTTTTTTTGTAGCGGCGGATCCGCTTCTCCGCGTTCGTCCTTGTACATTTCGTCCAGAGCTGGACACTTCTCAATTACAAAACTGGTGATGGCGGAGATTTCTTTTGTTGTCTTTTCCCCCAAGAATCAGGAAACTGATAGCTGCGATCTGTTCTTTGGTCAACTCCTTCTCTCGTCCCATTGTCCCACACGAGGCACAAAAGTAATGCACAGTCAAGGACAAAAAACACGCGTGATGCAACACAAAAAAAGTGTGATCCTCTCACTCTCAATGCCCATTTGCCCAAGGCTGACTAATACTTTCAAACTTGGTGAGTAGCTCAAGGTCAACTGTCTTTGTCTACATCTCGCGCGCCAATATCATTGACGGATTTGAATCAAGGTTTTGGAGAGTGCTTTGTTCCGCGCCTGTTTCGCGCCAAAACCAATGGCACTGACTGTACAACTGTTATTACTACCACTACCACCACTACTACTACTACTACTACTACTACTACTACTACTACTACTACTACTACTATTATTACAGAGAAATATGATATCCCCACCCCATGTTTATTTTTGGGACACATGAATGGAAGGGGCTCCAGAACTGAAGGTCATAAGTTTCAACTCTGGTCGCTAATGACTGTGGCATCCAACCATATCACCACTATACTATAATACTGTAAAGCTAAATTCAACATGTCTTCTAATCTGCTGAAATCTTCCTATCCTTACTTCCCTCGTTACTCATGGAACAGCGTCAAGGGCGGAAGATCAGTAAATGCCCTGATCAGAATACTTGTAATGCTTGTTATCTAGTTTTTGCAGATTAGCACAAAATATTATTAAGAATATTTTTTTCATTGTATCATATATTGTTTGATAAACATGCATAATGTAGGTTAAGGTATTTATGTTTCATCTTAGAGTAATTTTTAAAACTTTATTTGTTGTTTTGAAACTAACGTAACCACACTCATATACGAAACATACATTTTTTCTCAGCAAGAGTTGAAATGATAAGCATCTCCTTTTATGAGAGATGACTTTTTTAGTTTATGCTTGTTTTGTGGTCCGAATATCTTCTCATTTCATATACTTTTTCCTTTTGTCTTAACAAGCTTTATTTTTCTTCTTTGTCCTGTGCGTTTCATAATCGTAATTTCACATTTCCTAGTCATGCGTGTGACTAGAATATTGAGCTAGTGAATTAATAAATATACAGACACAGTGTATCGCCTGGAAAAGGGTGGCGAAAAGTGACGTCGCGGTCGGCCCCAAACAAACACTATGATTATTACATCATTTAATAACGTTGCACCTCAAGTAGTGTTGACGCAGGGAGGGTAATGGGTTACAGGCCCTGACACTTGTCGATGTTTTTTTGTTTTTGTTTTTACATCTATGCCTATAGCCCCTGTAGGCAGTGACCTCCAGGCTCGGATGATAGACCCTGGAAGCTCACTTGAGGGCTGTGATGGTTGGCCCTCCCCCGTGGCAGGCAGGATTTTATAGTGACGCCTGAATTAGAGGTTCAAGCCGCGCCCCTGTGTCCTCCGATGCATTCGCAATCGAAGGTAGTAGAGTTAATGGACAGCATGTGGGTGTTCTTAGGCCACTCGACGGTGCAGAAATATTTTAAGTGCATGGATTTATGGGTCTCCCTCGGGATTGAACTCGTGTCTTCGAGAACGCCACTCGGTGACACTAACCACCTGCTACCGCCTCCCCATAGGGTAGAGTGGCGGCCACTACTGAATAAAGGATAGAGATGTGGACATACCAACAGGTATGCGTAACTACAATAACAAAAAACACGGACAACAAACTATAGAATAATAACGTCACGATAATATGCCAAAATTTGACTCACATGAAGTACTTATACTCGTTTAAGGGATCGCAGGCAGATGTTAACTTTATATAATAGACATCAATTTCTCGTCATTACAGTTCAAACATATATTACTATTATCTCACATACGCTTTTATATTTTTCTCCTTCAGAAATTACTACTTACAATGCATGATTATTTCTTAAGACTTTTTTTTACTAGCGGTCACCTTGCATTTGTCCTCCTGCTTTGTATTGTTCCCATCCATTGCTATCTGTGATGTGGAAGGCACCCAAATTAATGTAATTGGCCTTGGTTACAGAAAATCTAGTTGTAGTAGAATTTTTTTATAGATTTTGTAGACTGTTTCTCATTACAGTATTTTATATTTAATTATGAACTTACAATTGCATAGTTCTGTGCTACACATATTTTCTACATTTATGTATGAACTTTTCCATATTATATAATCAAGTACCATTATTAATCTTATTAAGATTATATATATAGATTTCTGAATCAAAGTTATTAATTTCCATACAATTGCATAGTTCTGTGCTACACATATTTTTACATTTAAGTATGAAATTTTCTATATTATATAATCAAATACTATTATTAATCTTATTAAGATTATATATATATAGATTTCTGAATCAAATGTTATTAATTTCCAAACGCTATATTTCAACATTTACTCAATAATATCTGCGATAATGTTTTTTCATGTATGGTAATATATTTTTGTCATTGCATAGTGTTAATAAGATCACTGAACAACCTAATCAATGTATCACCATATAGTATAGGCGCAAGGCCCTGCCAACCATTATTGTCTTACATAAAGGCTGATCATGTATGAATTGGTATGTGTTTTGATCCCATATGGACCCGATTCCTTGTTGCTTAGAAATTTTTATTATGTTCTCACTGTCTCATGATATCGCATACGTCATTTTCATCTTTTTCTTCTGGCTCTTAAATATAAAGGTGAACTGGAGAACATCTATGCATAGATAGGTAAGTCATGCCACTATGTATCAACCACAGAAAAAATCACGTAAGTAGATCAGAACATTCGTACAAACTAACATATGCGCTGTGAGTAAAATGATGATAAGTATAAAAATACCACCTAATCTTGTGATGCCCTTTCGGTAAATTGACCTACCATGTACCATCATTGGTGTGGCCGGAGGAAGTGGACGTGGCCTCCTCTGAGTCTGTAATCAATATATTGGCGTAGCTAGATATCTATCAATAGAGGGGCCACTTGAGGGGCCACAGATGCGTATGGGGGGCACTATGGCAAGCGCAGCTCAGGGGCATGCTGATGCTACATAAAAGAGTATTTGTGCATATCGTCAGTCACAGGTCCAAGCAGATTACGGCACCCAGGGCCTATGGGGGGCACCAAGGATAGTAATAGAGGATAGAGGGGTGGTGTGTTAAAGTTTGGAGGACGGACGCTGCGCCATCTTCAGGAAATGAATCGAAACACAGCAGCTTTTTAGGGGTGTCTTAAGTATTCTATTAAGCATCCCATACCCTGCCTTTTCGTTATTCTCTTCCTATTACTTATTCACCTTATATTTGACTTTATATATAATTCATTAGAAGGTAAATAGAAGAACATAGTGATCAATTTCATTTATTAAGGAAATTTCCCTCAGCTAGACTTGACATCCAGTACATGCAGGACTGTTGCAATGTGAATACCGACAAATATGGCCAGAAAATCTAATCCCGGACATATTAATGCNGGTTAAGAGTTAAGGACAGCATGTGGGGGGGTTCTTAGGCCATCGACGGTGAAAAATATTTAGTGCATGGATTTATGGTCTCCCTCGGGATTGAACTCGTGTCTTCGAGAACGCCACTCGGTGACACTAACCACTCTGCTACCGCCTCCCCTAGGTAGAGTGGCGGCCACTACTGAATAAAGGATAGAGTGTGTGACATACCAACAGGTATCAAAATACAATAACAAAAACCGGAAAACAAACTATAGAATAATAACTGTCACGATAATATGCCTAATTGACTCACATGAAGTACTTATCCCTCGTTAAGGGGACGCAGGCAGATGTTAACTTTATATAAAAGACATAAATTTTCTCGTCATTACGTTCAAACATATTTACTATTATCTCACATACGCTTTTTTTTTCTCCTTCAGAAATTACTACTTACAATGCATGATTATTTCTTAAGACTTTTTTTTTATTTGCGGTCACCTGCATTTGTCCTCCTGCTTTGTATTGTTCCCATCCTTTGCTATCTTGTGATGTGGAAGGCAGCCAAATTAATGTAATTGGCCTTGGTTACAGAAAATCTAGTTGTAGTAGAAGGGTTTTTATAGATTTTGTAGACTGTTTTTTCATTACAGTTTTTATATCTTAATTATGACTTAAAATTGCATAGTTCTGTTCTACACATATTTTCTACATTATGTATGAACTTTTCCATATATATAATCAAGTACCATTATTAATCTTATTAAGATTATATATATAGATTTCTGAATCAAATGTTATTAATTTCCATACAATTGCATAGTTCTGTGCTACACATATTTTCTACATTTAAGTATGAAATTTTTTTATATTATATAATCAAATACTTTTATAATCTTATTAAGATTATATTATAAGATTTCTGAACCCAAATGTTATTAATTTCCAAACGCTATATTTCAACATTTACTTCAAAAATATCTGCGATAATGTTTTTTCTGTATGGTAATATATTTTGTCTTTTGCATAGTGTTAATAAATCACTGAACAACCTAATCAATGTATCCCCATATAGTATAGGCGCAAGGCCCCGCCAACCATTATTTGTCTTACATAAAGGCTGATCATGTATGAATTGGTATGTGTTTGATCCCATATGGACCCGATTCCTTGTTGCTTAGAAATTTTTATTATGGGTTTTCACTGTCTCATGATATCGCATACGTTTCATTTCATCTTTTTCTTCTGGCTCTTAAATATAAAGGTGAACTGGAGAACATCTATGCATAGATAGGTAAGTCATGCCACTATGTATTCAACCCCAGAAAAAATCCCGTAAGTAGATCAGAACATTCGTGCAAACTAACATATGCGCTTGTGAGTAAAATGATGATAAGTATAAAAATTACCACCTAATCTTGTGATGCCCCTTTCGGTAAATTGACCTACCATGTACCATCATTGGTGTGGCCGGAGGAAGTGGATGTGGCCTCCTCTGAGTCTGTAATCAATATATTTGGCGTAGCTAGATATCTATCAATAGAGGGGCCACTTGAGGGGCCACAGATGCGTATGGGGGGGCACTATGCAAGCGCAGCTCAGGGGCATGCTGATGCTACATAAAAGAGTATTAGTGCATATCGTCAGTCACAGGTCCAAGCAGATTACGCACCCAGGGCCTATGGGAGGCACCAAGGATAGTATATAGAGGATAGAGGGGTGTGTGTTAAAGTTTGGAGGACGGACGCTGCGCCATCTTCAGGAAATGATCGAAACACAGCAGCTTTTTAGGGGTGTCTTAAGTATTTCATTAAGCATCCCATACCCTGCCTTTTCGTTATTCTCTTCCTATTACTTTATTCACCTTATATTTTGACTTTATATATAATTCATTAGAAGGTAAATAGAAGAACATAGTGATCAATTTCATTTTATTAAGGAATTCCATCAGCTAGACTTGACATCCAGTACATGCAGGACTGTTGCAATGTTGAATACCAGACAAATATTGGGCCAGATATCATAATCATGGACATATTACCAATAGGCAGATATAATGGTATTGCAGTATGAATGACTCTTACTGTTAGAATCACCTACACAACGCAAAAACCAAAACAGATACTGTAATAATTGTAAAACAGTATTAGCCTGACTATACCAAATAGAACAAACAAACAATCACCCCCACAAATATATATATAATATATATATATAATATATATGATATATATATATTATATATATATATTATATATATATATCTTCTAATTAAGGCAACAGTCAACACTACCATTTATGTTTTCTGCACGATATTGGAAATGTAAAATAACAAGTGCCATACAGCTAATTTACACTAAATGATATCAAATTACTACAGATGCCAGACACATAGATGGATACTTTAACATATCAAACAATAAGGCAGATAATAATAGCACTGCATCTTTGGGTTTAAACGTATGCAATGGTCACAACTGGTGTTGTATTTCATTATGGAAGGCAAGGACAGATGCAAACGTTTCATACAAGATGAAAAAGTGAGAACCAGTGTACAATGCTCTGCATTTTCTGCCATGCATGCCATAAAAAATAAGATTTAAAGAAGAAGAAAATTGTTGGTAAGTAAGGGTTTATACGGGGGGAAGTATAAAGAATATATTAAAATTTTTGGGATCGGGCACAAAAAGAGTTTTTTTGGGTTTTTAGGCTTTTTTAAAATGGGATGATACATAGGTTACAGGGAAAGGGGGAATTCACAAAAAGGGTTAAAAGGCCTTAAAAATTATATAGCCAATTTTTTGGGAGACTGAAAGGAGAATAACTGATGAAAAAGGGGTTAGAGGAATATCAAAGCAGGGGAATTTCACCTAGCAGTATTAATGAAAAAAAGGGGCATGACATATAAATGTTCTGAAACCCTCCAGGGATAAGGGGGAGAGGGGTTAGCCCTTAAAAAAAAATTGTTTAATAAAAGAATTTTTTTGGGGGGATTCCGGGCAAAAATTTGGGAAATAAATTGAGTGGTATATCAGAGATAAAAAAAAGAAGGGGTTTTCCAAAATGTGTTTAGGTTCTTCAAAAAATGAATCCCGAAGGGTTAAGGAAAAATTTGGGGGGGCCAAAAGGGACTACTGTATCCAGTATTTCTTTGGGGGGGCAACAGGGGTAAATAAGGAAAAAAAAATGGCATGCGGGGGGGACAGAAAAATTAAGGGCAATAATGGGATCTTTAAGGCTTGCATAGGTTGCACTGTTGCCCCAACAGTTTTCATGTACACTTCTTTATGTTTTCCCAATTTTTCCCCCCAAAACTTTAAAGAACCATGATTACTCCTGTTGAGTTTGGTAAATCTTCAGTGTCTGCAAACTCCTTGGGGTATTTTTCCCAGAGATTTTGGGAGAGCAGTCAATCCCGGAGAGAGTGTTGTGAATTTCTTTATGCGAAGCAAGGGCCTTGGTGGGGGGTTAGGGTCATTGGACCCTGAAAGTTTCCAAATTTGGGTTTAGGGAAAAAATCATGACCAATCCAAAAAAATTTTTTTCCCCCTTTTTTAAATTTTTCTATAAAATTAAAATCCCATATTAATAGGGTTTTTCATTTTTTTAATCAACCCAAAAAAACATATAACCCCCCACAGAGTTAAAATATGCATATTTCTAAACCCGAGGTTTAAACTCATGGCCTGCGGGCCAAATGGGGCCCCCTTGGGGATTTTTCCAAAGTGGCCCGCGAGAGGATGGTAAAGTTTTTTCACCCCGTAAAATTACGACAGTTTAAGAAAAAATATAAATATAATTAATGTATGATTTTTTTTGTTTTTTGTTTTATTTTATTACGAAAATTTAATAAAAATAAAATAACGTATTCCAGTTAAGTCTTTCGTGTAAGGCTGTAAACTTCGGGTCCTCCCAAACATGTTACTACTTTTTTGGTTAGACTTTAACAAAAAATAAAATTGGCCCTCGGAAAATTTTGAGTTTGACACCCCGGGTTTTAAAACGAAAAATTTTCTTGTTTTCACACACACCCCCACCCACACACACACACTCAAAGTGAACCTTTACTATTCTTGATAAAAAGGAGTTTGAAAAAATTTACCCCCAGAAAAAATTTCCCAAATTGTGTAATGCAATCTGAACGAATATATCTCTTTGTACAAAGAAAATTTTATTTGTGCTTTCCACCCACGTACTTTCCAAGAAATTGTTCGGGCCGGTTTAAATTTTTAAATTTTTTGGGTCTTACTACACTAAAAATTTTGCGGACAGTACCATACAAAGGGATGAAAAAATTGTTTTTTAAAATTGATCTAAAAAATTTCCCCTTCAAAAAATTTACTAAAAATGAATGCTTAGGGGTGATCCTCAGGGGTACATATAAAAGTGTGGTAATCACATTTGGCAGGGGCTACCCCAAACGACTTCAGGGGTTTTTCATTTTTTGTGAAAACAAAGCCTTTTAATTAAAGAAGCATCTTCACTTTTTACCTTAAGTTTCGTCTTAAAATCATCTGTTTCATCAATAAAATCCGGGTAAAAGGTAAAATTATGCGGATAAGCATAATTATTGAAAGATTACTACTTTTTTATTTTTAAATTTTTACATAAACAACTGTTTAAGCTCAATTGTTGTTTAAAAAAGTTCTGGCAAAGTGGTTATACCGGGCATGGTCCCATGTTGGCGGGGACTATGCTTGCCCTGTCCCAAATGACTGACAAAGACAAGCAAAAAAATCGGCTGATGAGGAAAATTTTTTGTGTTTATTGGGTTTTTTTTTTTTTACTATCATCCTTTCATCACACATAATATTTTTGTTTTCCCTTTTATTGGCCTAAATTCAGATTTAAAACCTTTTTCAAATTTAATATTAATGAAAAAAAAAAATTCCCCAAACCTTCTTGCATACGGGCGCTGATACCTCATCTTCCCCCTCAGGGTTCTTGGGCTAAAGGGCTATACTTCTTTTTTAACCTGTGCTGCTGCCTTCCTTGGCACCACAAGGGCTTGACCCAAAAGGGCAGCTATGGAAAAATATGTAATAAGATTCCACCACCTAATAAAACCTGCACTATTTATCTTTTGTTTAAATTGCTAAAAACAAAATTTTTTGTATTCTCTAATTAATGCTTTCTGGGCCCAAAAATAAAATTTAAACCCGCAGTTTCCCTCTCCCTGTATTAATCTAAGAAACAGGACCTTTTTTAGGAATAACGGGGACCAGCACGGGTAAAAAATGAAAAATTTTAAAAATGTTGAAACTTTTTTTGGGGCCCCAAAAACTTTTTGGAAAGCACACATCCAAATGTTAGAGAAAAATGCATTTTGGTTTAATCCTCAAAGTGTTTTTACACTGTAAATTCAAAAAAAGTTTTACCACCCTTTAAAATTTCCAGCCTCTATCCCTAAAATTTGAGATCATTTAAAGAAAAGGGAAACACCCCTTTCCCCGACATGTTTTCATTTTCCCTTTCCCAATGGGAACAGTGCAAGATCGTAGATCAGCTGCAAGGAGTCTGAGCCCAGAATATTGGTGGCGGGGCATCTTCCCTCTATAAATTTGTCAGTTTTTTTAAACACCCTAAACAGCCTGGGGGGTTTAAAAGGGAAGGGTTTAAAATATAAAAATGGTTAGGTCGCAAAAAAAGTTGACCGTGAAAAAGCCGTTTTAAGGGCCAAATTTTACTGTGATCTTTTTTAGTTTAATTTTATTGATGGTAGCATAAGTCCCTTCCAGTTAAAATTTTACAGTTTAAATTTTAAATTTTGGCGCTGCACAATAACCAGCGGGCCTTTTTCTTCCTTCTGAATTTTGTTTGTTTAAACCTTGACCCTTTTTTCCCCCTTTTAAATTTTCTTTCCCAATTATTCAGCTTGGAAATATCCAAAAGAAAAACCGTAAACCCCTTTTGGGGGACCAAACTATTTTTTTCTGGTGTGTTTTTTTTGTGTTTTGAAAGATTCTGCTAAATGTTTTGTCCGGGGAAAATTATTTATTATTTTTTTATTTATTGCAAAAAAGACAAAAAAAAAAAACCCAAACCAAACTAATCCCTTTTTTTACCAAACTAACCCCTTCCCAACCAAACCAACCCTAAAAAAAACTAACCTCTATTTTAACCCCAAAAAAAAAAAAAAAAAGAAAATTTCGACAAAAAACAGTTTGCACATTAATTTAAAACACCGGTTTTTATTCTAGAGTTTTTCCCTTCCCCCTCCCACAAAACAAGCTTGGGGGGGCCTGGGGGAAAGCGGGAATTTTCTGGGGTACAAATATCGTGCAACCCCCCATAGTTTTTTAGTTAGGATGTTTTGAAAAATTCCCTTTGACTCGGGACCAAATTTATTGGGTTTTTTTTGGTCCAGAGAAGTGTTAACCGGACGATCCCAACCCGGAAAGATGACCGAAGTGTCGAGAAAAACCCCCCCCCAAACCCCCCCGCTAGGAGGGTTTGGTTAATTTGTTTAGGGGTTTTGGGTTTTGGTTGGTTAGGTTATCGGTGGGGAAAGTCCCCCCCCTAGGTTAGGTTAATTTTTTGTTGGGCAAAAATTTTTTAAAATATAAAAAAAATTCCCTAGATCCAGGGAATTTTACCCCCCCCCCCATCACAACTCTTAAAATACGTCTTTCCAACGCATAATTTGTTTTCCCACCCGAAAACCCCCCCATTCCCAAAAGGGGCCCAAAATTTCCAAATTGGGTTTGAACTTTTCCAAAAAAACATAAAAAAACACCAGAAAAAAATTTTTTTCGTTTCCCCCAAAAATGAGTTCGGGGTTTTTCGGGTAAATACCCCAAAGAAAGGTTTCACTCCTGCACCCCCACTAATTAGGATGGGCACTGCAATACCACAGGTGACGTTAGGGACAAGACAACATTTAAACTTTTCCTCCAAAAAACTGCAGGTAAACCCTTTCCCCTTTTTTGCCGTCAGGGGACACGCCTAATTAAACCTTTTTTGATTATTGGGAATACTCTTTTTTAATTTGCCGTTTTTTTTTTTTGAATATTTTTTAAAATTTCTTAAGCCTGATTTTTACCCAAAAGTTATTAATGTACTGCGAACCCCGGAATATTGCAGATAAAAATCCTATTGCTTCCGGGGCGAGCTGGGCCGACAAGCCAAAGGGTTTTACATGTTTTATGTATTTTTAAAAAACTCAGCATTTTTTTCATCCCTTTGCATATCACCACACCCTTTCCCACATACCTTATGGCGGGCCTTAGGGGAAAAGTTTAAGTCTTATCCGGGATGATTTGTTTCTTCTTTTCCCTTTCCCCAAACCACGCAACTTTCCACTCTTTTTAAATTTTTAGCCATTTTTTAAAATTTTTTGTTGTAACGGAACTGAGAACTGAGGTTTTTGGTCTTGGGCTGGGCCCCCCCAGTTGCATCGGTTTTTCCCGCCGCGCCCCCCGCGCACCCTCCCAAAAAAAAATTTGCATTGAACCCCCCGCCCCCCACCCTCGGGCCCTTGAACTCTCTTTTCCTCTATATAAAATCCTTGGGGGGCCCTGGGGGGCTCCAGATTAAACTGGGGGGACATTTCCCCCTCGTAGCTACGCCACTGGCTATAAAGATCTTACGTTTTATAAGGTAGAAAAAAAAAAACAGCAACAAAAACCCTTTCTTATTTCTTTTCAAAGGGGGGACCCAAACAAAACCCAAAAACACACGTAAACTTCCAATTTTCCCCCCCCCCCCTCTCCCCACTCACAGTAGCGCCCCCAGGAATTTTTGATTAGGGTTTGGGCAAGGGTTGGGCACGGATCCGCGTGGGGGGGTCTGGCATTGGGCCCTTAAAAAAAAATGGGTTGGAAAATTTTTCGTGTTAATTTAAATTACGCTGCCCAAAAATTTTTGGAGAAAACCCAAAAAAAATAAAGCTCTGTTAAGCCAAAATGTATCCCTTCCTCCTCCCACTGCCTGAAAAGCGTCCCCCGGCCCCCTCGCCGGCTAGCTTCCCCCCACTATCGTTGTACTGGGTTTTCTCAAAGGGAAATCAAAGCTGTTTTAAAACCTAAACCTTTCCCCTTAATTTCCTTTTCCCCCCGCTCTTAACCCTTTTTATTTTGAACAAATAATTCTTGACCTGTAACGTTACTAAGTTTAAATGTTAGTAAATGTGAGTTTGAATTTTGTTGGTTTTAAATTTTTTGTATTTTTTTTAAAGCTTATTTTGATAGGGTTAATGCTTCGAAAATCTTACCAAAGTCGGAGAGGTTTTTGAGGTCTCCTGACTCCAAAACAAAAGGGCCAGGTGTTTTAAGGGTTTCTAGATTTAAAAGGTACAGTCTGTTCATGCGTGCGGGGAGGAAATTGAGATCTTGGAAAGTGTTACATACCTTGGTAGTGCAGTCTATAACTACGGGGGGGGTGGGGGGGGGGTAGTGCGCATACCTCCGCCCGAATATTTCATTCACCATGTTAAAGGATAGGGAAAATCGATTTTCAATTGGTTGCCATGGCAACAGTTGTGATTCGATTCATCCAAAATTAAATCAGTACTTTCTTATACCAAATAGACTTGATATACCAAGTTTGGTCCAAATCTATTTGTAATTGTTCGAGAAATCCTGTACACTAACAAACAAACAGACAGATCGGGGTGAAAACATAACCTCCCTCCAACTTCGTTGGCGGAGGTAATGACGGCAGGTCACGTCAAGAAATCTCACGCCGGATTGGCATAGCCCACGGTGTTAGGGACTCGCTCAGCACGAGTATTTGGCGTTGTCGATACCTGTGTAGAAGGACAAAGATCCGGATCTTCAAGTCGCTTATGAGCCCTGTCCTACTCTATGAATGTGAGACATGGACACTAAATAGAGACTTGAAGAGGCGAATCGATGCCTTTCGTATAAGTGTCGGTAGGTAGGGTATATTGGCAACTGTATATGGCAACTCTCCCCTTGACCCCGCATATAAATATGGTAGACGCGTGACCTCAGGTCATCATGAGTTCAGTTTTGACCGCTGTCGCGATAGGATCTCCCCGCCGCGCTCTCAGAATCGAGCGTTTACTCGCATTCTGCCGTGACATACAGACGACCAATCTGAGTTAGAACTTTGTTCTACGCTCAGTCGCTGGTGTCTTGTGTCTGTGTTTCAAAAGGTGTTTTCGAGCTTCTCTCAGTGGTTTTTTGCGCGTTTTTCCGTGTTAGTATATCCGCTCGCGGTTAGAAACTTCGTTGTTTCCCCGTGTCGCGTTCCGGGATTTCTCAGCATTGGATTCCATACCAGTACCGACATCGAGTAAGTACCCAGTTCACGTTTTTCTCTCTTTTTCTCTCCCTCAGTGTCCTTATCTCTAATTGTCCCCTGCCAGTGTTTCCTCAGTAAAAGCCCCCCCCTGTAAGCTCTCCATCTTTGATCTAGTGTTTTATTTTGTCCCTATCATTCCCCTTGTGTGCACTTTCTCTCTTGTCAGTGTTTCTTCCGTTTAAAGTCTCCCCCACCCCACCCGGCAAACTCCATCTTTGCTCCAGTGTTATTTTTTATTTTTTTTTTATTTATTTTTTTTTTTTTTTATTATTTCATTTTTCTCAAACGATCTCCCTACCTCTCCATCTCAGTGTACCTTCTCTCTGTGCCCGGTGTCTTGTTTTTTCCAGCTCCGCACTGGGGCACCCCAGACGGGGGTAGCTTGCATTGCCTGCTTG
>JACEEZ010016425.1:277003-296401 GCA_016584305.1 Chionoecetes opilio
CCCCGGGCCCCAGGCGGAGCGGGAAAAAAACAAAAACCCCGGCACAGGGGAAAAGGGTACACTGAAGGGAAGGTAGGGAGATCGTTGAAAAAATGAAATAAAAAAAAAAAAAAAAATAAAAAATAAAAATAAATAAAAATAACACTGGAGCAAAGATGGAGTTTGCCGGGTGGGGTGGGGGAGACTTTAAACGGAAGAAACACTGACAAGAGAGAAAGTGCACACAAGGGGAATGATAGGGACAAAATAAAACACTAGATCAAAGATGGAGAGCTTACAGGGGGGGGCTTTTACTGAGGAAACACTGGCAGGGGACAATTAGAGATAAGGACACTGAGGGAGAGAAAAAGAGAGAAAAACGTGAACTGGGTACTTACTCGATGTCGGTACTGGTATGGAATCCAATGCTGAGAAATCCCGGAACGCGACACGGGGAAACAACGAAGTTTCTAACCGCGAGCGGATATACTAACACGGAAAAACGCGCAAAAAACCACTGAGAGAAGCTCGAAAACACCTTTTGAAACACAGACACAAGACACCAGCGACTGAGCGTAGAACAAAGTTCTAACTCAGATTGGTCGTCTGTATGTCACGGCAGAATGCGAGTAAACGCTCGATTCTGAGAGCGCGGCGGGGAGATCCTATCGCGACAGCGGTCAAAACTGAACTCATGATGACCTGAGGTCACGCGTCTACCATATTTATATGCGGGGTCAAGGGGAGAGTTGCCATATACAGTTGCCATATATACCCTACCTACCGACACTTATTACGAAAGGCATCGATTCGCCTCTTCAAGTCTCTATTTAGTGTCCATGTCTCACATTCATAGAGTAAGACAGGGCTCATAAGCGACTTGAAGATCCGGATCTTTGTCCTTCTACACAGGTATCGACAACGCCAAATACTCGTGCTGAGCGAGTCCCTAACACCGTGGGCTATGCCAATCCGGCGTGAGATTCTTGACGTGACCTGCCGTCATTACCTCCGCCAACGAAGTTGGAGGGAGGTTATGTTTTCACCCCGATCTGTCTGTTTGTTTGTTAGTGTACAGGATTTCTCGAACAATTACAAATAGATTTGGACCAAACTTGGTATATCAAGTCTATTTGGTATAAGAAAGTACTGATTTAATTTTGGATGAAATCGAATCACAACTGTTGCCATGGCAACCAATTGAAAATCTGATTTCCCTATCCTTTAACATGGTGAATGAAATATTCGGGCGGAGGTATGCGCACTACCCCCCCCCCCCCCCCCCCGTAGTTATAGACTGCACTACCAAGGTATGTAACACTTTCCAAGATCTCAATGTCCTCGCCGCACGCATGAACAGACTGTACCGTTTCATCTAGTAAGCCTTCAAACACCTGGACCTTTGTCTTGAGTCAGGAGACCTCAAGTAACCTCTGCGACGTTGGTAATGAGTTCGAAGCATTAACCCTATCAATATAAGCTTTCAAAAAAATACTACAAAATTATACCAACATAATTACTAACTCACATTTACTAACATTTAAGACTTAGATAACGTTACAGGTCAAGAATTATTTGTCAAACATCAACAGGTAAGAGCGTGGGAAGGAAATAAGGGAAAGGTTTAGTGTTTTGAAGCAGCGTTGAGTTCCTTGAGTAATCCAGTACGAACGATAGTGGAGAGCTAGCCGGCGAGGGGGCAGGACGCGTGTGCAGGCAGCTGGGAGGAGGAAGGGGATACATTTTGGCTTAACAGAGCTTTATTTTGTTGATTTTCTCCATATTTTTGCAGCGTAAGTTAAGTACACAGAGAAATTCAACCATTTATTTTTAATGGCAATGCCATGACCACCCCACGCTGGATCCGTGTCCAACCTTGACCACCCTAATCAAAAATTCCTGGCGGCGCTACTGTGAGTGGGAGAGGGAGGGGGGGAATGAGAGCTTACGTGTGATTTGAGGTTGTTTAGTCCTCCCTGCAAAGTAATAAGTAATGGTTGTTGCCTCGTTATCTTTCTACCTTATATAACGTCAGATCAGTTATAGCCAGTGGCGTAGCTACGAGGGGGCACGTGTCCCCCCATGATAATCTGGAGCCCCCCAGGTGCCTCCCAAGGATAGTATATAGAGGATAAGAGAGTTCAATGGCCGAGGGTGAGGACAGGGGTCAATGCGATTTTTTTGCTGGAGATGGCGCGGCGGGCGCGGCGGGCAGACGATGCATACTGGGAGGACCAGCCCAAGACCAAGACCTCAGTTCTCAGTTCCGTTACAACAACAAATTTTCAAAATGGCTCCAAATACTAAAGAGTGGCAGTTGCTGTGTTTGCGGCAAGAAAAGAAGTACTATCATCCCGGATAAGACTTCACCTCTTCCCCAAGGACGCCATAAGGTATGTAGGAGGGTGTGGTGATATGCAAAGGGATGAAATAATGCTGAGCTTTGAAATACATGACATGTAAACATCCTTGCTTGTCGGCCCAGCTCGCCCCTGCAAGCAATAGTGATTATTATCTGCAATATTCCGAGTTCGCAGTACATTATATCAACATTAGGTAATATCAGGCATAAGAAATCTTAACAATATTGCAAAAAACACGGCAAATTAATGAAAGAGTATTACAATAATCAAAATAAGGCTTTAACTTAGGCGTGTCACCTGACGGCACAAAGTTAAGTTTACCTGCAGTTATTGTGATGAAAGATTACTGTTGTCATTGTGCTAACGTCACCTGTGGTATTGCAGTGCCCATCCTAATTAGTGTGTGCAGGAGTGTAACATTTCTTTGGGTATTTATCCAGATGAACACCGAACTCACTTTGGTGGACGAAACAATTTTTTTCTGGTGTGTTTTTATGTGTTTTGGTAAAGTTCTACCCAATTTGGTAAATTGGGGACCTGTGGGAATGCGGGGTTTTCGGGTGGGGAACAAATTATGCGTTGGAAAGACGTAGTTTAAGAGTTGTGTATGGGGGGGGGGGTAAAATTCCCTCGATCTAGGGAATTTCCTTATATGTAGAGAAATTTGCCCAACTAAAATTAACCTAACCTAGCGGGGGACTTTACCCACCGATAACCTAACCTAACCTAACCAAACCTAAACAAATCTAACCTAACCTCCTAGCGTGGGGTTGGGGGGGTTCTCGACACTTCGGTCATCATTCTGTGCGGATCGTCCGGTTCACACTTCTCTGGACTCAAGAAATCCAATGAATTGTCCCGAGCTCTAGGGAATTTTTTCAACACATCCTAACTCAAAACTATGTGGTTGCGACGCATATTTTGTACCCCAGCCAAATATCCCGCATTCCCCCAGGTCCCCAAGCTTGTTTTGTGGGAGGGGGAGTATGGGCAAACTCTAGAATAATACCTGTGTTTTGAATTAATGTGCTAACTGTTTCTGTCGTAATTCTTTTTTTTTTTTTTTTAGGTAGATAGAGGTTAGTTTTTTTTAGGGTAGGTTTAGGTTAGGTATGGGTTAGGTTTGGTATAGGTATTAGTTTGGTTTAGGTTCTTTTTTTTTGTCATTTTTGCAATAAATAAATAAATATATAAATAAGTTTGCGACAGAAACAGTTAGCAGAATCATTCAAAACACATAAAAACACACCAGAAAAAAATAGTTTGGTCCACCAAAGTGAGTTCGGTGTTCATCTGGATATTTACCAAGCTGAATAATGGGAATGAAAAGTAACAGGAAAAAATGGTCAAGGTCAAACAAACAACATTCAGAAGGGAAGAATAGGCAGCTGGTTATTGTGCAGCGCCAAGTTAAGGATTTAAACTGTAATATGTAACTGGAAGGGACTTATGCTACCATCAATAATCTAATCTAAAATAGATCACAGTAATATCGGCCTTAATCGGCTTCTTCACGGTCAACATTTTATGCGACCTAACCATTTTCATATTTTACCATTCCCTTTTAACCCACCAGCTGTTCAGGGTGTCTGCAAAGAACATGACAACTTTATAGAGGGAGAGATGCCCCGCCACCAATACTTCTGTGCTCAGACTCCTTGCAGCTGATCTACGATCTTGCAGCTGTTCCCATTGGATGGGAAAATGAACACATGTCGGGAAGGTGTGTGCTTGTCTTTAACTGATCTCAATTTCAGGTATAGAGGCTGGATTTAATAGATGGTAAATCTTATTTGTAATTGACTAGTGTAGAACACTTTGAGGATTACCAACTGCTATTTCTCTCTAACATATTGGATGTGTGCATTGCAAATAGTTTTTTGTGGCCCTTAAAAGTGTTTCAACATTGTAAGTTTTTCATTATTTACAGGCTGTGCTGCTCACGTGATTCCTAATAAGGTCCTGTACTTCAGATTAATACAGGGAGAGCAAACTGCGTTAAATATATTTGGCCGAGAAAGCATAAATTAGAGAATACAAAATTATGTATAGCAAATTTAGCAATGATAACTATTGTGCAGGTTTCATTAGGTGGTGGAGATCTTATTACATATTTTTCCATAGCTGCTTGTGATCAAGACCCTTGTGGTGCCAAGGAAGGCAGCAGCACAGGTGAAAAAAGAAGTATAGTCTTCAGCCCAAGAACCCTGAGGCGACAGATGAGGATATCAGCAGCCAGTATGCAAGAAGGTGGGAATTTTTTCTATTCATTAATATTAAGTAGATAAGTTCAATCTGAATTAGGCCAATAAGGCAAGCAATATATTATGTGTGATGATGGATGATAGTAAAAAAAAAACCAAGTATCACAAAAATTTTCCTCATCAGCAACAGATTATTTTGCTTGCTCTTTGTCAGTCATTTGGTACATGACAAGCATAGCTACCCTGCCAACATGTGACCATGCCTGGTATAACCACTGCCAGCACTTTCTTATCAACAATTGAGACTTAAGACAGTTGTTTATGTAATAATTAATAATAATAAAAGTAGTAATCTTTCAATAATGTATGCTTATCCAGCATAATTTCACCTTATACTCTGATTTCATTGATGACTCAGATGATTCAGAGACTGAAAGCTGAAAGGTAACAAGTGATAGATGCTTCTTTAATTAACTAGGCTTTGTTACACAGAAATATGAACACCAATGAAGTCGTGGATAGCCATGCCATGAATGTGATTTACCACACTTTATGATGTACCATGAGGATCACCCACTAAGCATTCAGTTGTAGTAGTTGTTGAAGAATTTTACAGATCTTATTAAAAAATCAGTTATTCATCATTTGTATGATGTACTGTCCGCATTATTCTTAGTGTAGTAAGACCAAAATTCAAAATTAATCCAGGCTGAACAATCTCTTAAGGAAAGCTACGTGGCTGAGAAAGCACAAATAAATTATCTTTGTACAAAGAGATATATTCGTGCAGATTGCATTACACAATGGAATTTTACTCATGGTGTATTTCCACAGCTACCTGTGATCAAGAATAGTAACGGTTCACTTTGAGTGTGTGTGTGTGTGTGTGTGTGTGTGTGCATACAAGAAATTAGCGTTTAAAGCCGGAGTGTCAAACTCAAAATATTCCGAGGGCCAATTCTTATTTTAGTTAATGTCTCGAGCGCCAACAAAGTACGTAACATGTTTGCAGGACTGAAGTTTACAGCCTTACACGATGACTTAACTGGAATACGTTATTTGATTTTGATTAAATTTACGTAATAAACTAACACAAAATTACAACAAAATCATACATTAATTATATTATATTTTTCTTCATAACTGTCGTAATTTCACGGGCTGATAAACTTTACCATCCTCTCGCGGGCCACTTATGACAATCCCAAGGGCCACATTTGGCCCGCAGGCCATGAGTTTAACACCTCGGGTTTAGAACTATGCATATCATTTATACTCTGTGGCATTATATGTTTCTGGCTTGATTAAAAAGATGACAACATATGAATATGGGATTTGAATTTATAGAAAATTAAGAAAGGGAAAAAGATGTTTTGTATTGGTCATGATATTTTTCCTAACCAAGATTTGGAAACTTTCAGGGCTCCAATGACACCTACCCCACAGCCAAGGACATTGCTTCAGCATAAAGAAATTCACAACACTCATCTCCCGGGATTGACTGCTCTCCACAAGTCTCTGGAAAACTACCCCAAGGAGTTTGCAGACACTGAAGATTTACCAAACTCACACAGGAGTAATCATGGTTCTAACGTTTGGGGTGAAATATTGAATACATATGAGTGTACATGATACTGTTGAGTGCAACAGTGCAACATATGCATGCCTCATGATCTATTACTTGCTTGACTTCATCTGTCCACCGGCATGCCATTTGTTTCCTTATTTTCACCTCTGTGCCCACCCAAAGACTACTGTATACAGTAGTCTTTGGCCCACCAATTGTTCCTTAACCCTTAGTATTCATTCTTTGAAGAACCTAAACACATTTTGAACCTCTTCTTTTTTTATATCTCTGATATACCACTCAATTCATACGCCAATTTCTGCCTGTAATCCCCCCAAAACTTCTTCATTATCAATCTTTTTAAGACTAACCCCTCTCCTCTTATCCCTGGAGTGTTTTCAGAACATTTATATGTCATGCACCTTCATTTTCATTAATACTGCTAGGTGATTCATGCTTTCGATATTGCCTCTAACCACTTTCGCATCAGTTATCTCTCCTTTCAGTCTCCCATATGTGGGCTAATAATTTATAAGGCCTTCTAACCATTCTGTGAATTCCCTCTTCTCCCTGTATACCTATGTATCATCCTATGTTTAAAATAGCCTAAAACCTAAAACAACTCTTGTCGTGCAGATCACCAAATTATCAATATATTCTCATACTTCCCCAGTATACCTTACTTACCAACAATTTTCTTCTTCTTTAAATCTTATTTTTTATGGCATGCATGGCAGAAAATGCAGAGCATTGTACACTGGTTCTCACTTTTTCATCTTGTATGAAACGTTTGCATCTGTCCTTGCCTTCCATAATGAAATACAACACCAGTTGTGACCATTGCATACGTTAAAACCCCAAAGATGCAGTGCTATTATTATCTGCCTTATTGTTTGATATGTTAAAGTATCCATCTATGTGTCTGGCATCTGTAGTAATTTGATATCATTTAGTGTAAATTAGCTGTATGGCACTTGTTATTTTACATTTCCAATATCGTGCAGAAACATAAATGGTAGTGTTGACTGTTGCCTTAATTAGAAGATTATCATATATTATATATATATATTATATATATATATATATATATATATATATATATATATATATATATTTGTGGGGGTGATTGTTTGTTTGTTCTATTTGGTATAGTCAGGCTAATACTGTTTTACAATTATTACAGTATCTGTTTTGGTTTTTGCGTTGTGTAGGTGATTCTAACAGAAGAGTCATTCATACTGCAATACCATTATTATCTGCCTATTGGTAATATGTCCATGATTATGATATCTGGCCCAATATTTGTCTGGTATTCAACATTGCAACAGTCCTGCATGTACTGGATGTCAAGTCTAGCTGATGGAATTCCTTAATAAAATGAAATTGATCACTATGTTCTTCTATTTACCTTCTAATGAATTATATATAAAGTCAAAATATAAGGTGAATAAAGTAATAGGAAGAGAATAAACGAAAAGGCAGGGTATGGGATGCTTAAATAGAAATACTTAAGACACCCCTAAAAAGCTGCTGTGTTTCGATTCATTTCCTGAAGATGGCGCAGCGTCCGTCCTCCAAACTTTAACACACACCCCTCTATCCTCTATATACTATCCTTGGTGCCTCCCATAGGCCCTGGGTGCCGTAATCTGCTTGGACCTGTGACTGACGATATGCACTAATACTCTTTTATGTAGCATCAGCATGCCCCTGAGCTGCGCTTGCCATAGTGCCCCCCCATACGCATCTGTGGCCCCTCAAGTGGCCCCTCTATTGATAGATATCTAGCTACGCCAATATATTGATTACAGACTCAGAGGAGGCCACGTCCACTTTCTCCGGCCACACCAATGATGGTACATGGTAGGTCAATTTACCGAAAAGGGCATCACAAGATTAGGTGGTAATTTTTATACTTATCATCATTTTACTCACAAGCGCATATGTTAGTTTGCACGAATGTTCTGATCTACTTACGGGATTTTTTCTGTGGTTGAATACATAGTGGCATGACTTACCTATCTATGCATAGATGTTCTCCAGTTCACCTTTATATTTAAGAGCCAGAAGAAAAAGATGAAAATGAACGTATGCGATATCATGAGACAGTGAGAACATAATAAAAATTTCTAAGCAACAAGGAATCGGGTCCATATGGGATCAAAACACATACCAATTCATACATGATCAGCCTTTATGTAAGACAAATAAATGGTTGGCAGGGCCTTGCGCCTATACTATATGGTGATACATTGATTAGGTTGTTCAGTGATCTTATTAACACTATGCAAATGACAAAAATATATTACCATACATGAAAAAACATTATCGCAGATATTATTGAAGTAAATGTTGAAATATAGCGTTTGGAAATTAATAACATTTGATTCAGAAATCTATATATATATAATCTTAATAAGATTAATAATAGTATTTGATTATATAATATAGAAATTTCATACTTAAATGTAGAAAATATGTGTAGCACAGAACTATGCAATTGTATGGAAATTAATAACATTTGATTCAGAAATCTATATATATAATCTTAATAAGATTAATAATGGTACTTGATTATATAATATGGAAAAGTTCATACATAAATGTAGAAAATATGTGTAGCACAGAACTATGCAATTGTAAGTTCATAATTAAGATATAAAATACTGTAATGAAGAAACAGTCTACAAAATCTATAAAAACATTCTACTACAACTAGATTTTCTGTAACCAAGGCCAATTACATTAATTTGGCTGCCTTCCACATCACAAGATAGCAATGGATGGGAACAATACAAAGCAGGAGGACAAATGCAAGGTGACCGCTAGTAAAAAAAAAGTCTTAAGAAAATAATCATGCATTGTAAGTAGTAATTTCTGAAGGAGAAAATATAAAAGCGTATGTGAGATAATAGTAATATATGTTTGAACTGTAATGACGAGAAATTGATGTCTATTATATAAAGTTAACATCTGCCTGCGATCCCTTAACGAGTATAAGTACTTCATGTGAGTCAATTTAGGCATATTATCGTGACAGTTATTATTCTATAGTTTGTTGTCCGTGTTGTTGTTATTGTAGTTACGCATACCTGTTGGTATGTCACACATCTCTATCCTTTATTCAGTAGTGGCCGCCACTCTACCCTATGGGGAGGCGGTAGCAGAGTGGTTAGTGTCACCGAGTGGCGTTCTCGAAGACACGAGTTCAATCCCGAGGGAGACCCATAAATCCATGCACTTAAAATATTTCTGCACCGTCGAGTGGCCTAAGAACACCCACATGCTGTCCATTAACTCTACTACCTTCGATTGCGAATGCATCGGAGGACACAGGGGCGCGGCTTGAACCTCTAATTACAGGCGTCACTATAAAAATCCTGCCTGCCACGGGCGAGGGCCAACCATCACAGCCCTCAAGTGAGCTTCCAGGGTCTATCATCCGAGCCTGGAGGTCACTGCCTACAGGGGCTATAGGCATAGATGTAAGAAAACAAAAAACAAAAAAACATCGACAAGTATCAGGACCTGCAACCCATTACCCTCCCTGCGTCAACACTACTTGAGGTACAACGTTATTAAATGATGTAATAATCATAGTGTTTGTTTGGGGCCGACCACGACGTCACTTTTCGCCACCCTTTTCCCGGCGATACACTGTGTCTGTATATTTATTAATTCATTAGCTCAATATCCTAGTTTCACGCATATTCTAGTCACACGCATGACTACGAAATGTGAAATTACGATTATGAAACGCACAGCACAAAGAAGAAAAATAAAGAAGTTAAATACAAAAGAAAACAGTAAATGAAATGAGAAGACATTCCCACAAAAAATACAGAAACAAAAATTCATCTCTCATAAAAGGAGATGCTTATCATTTCAACTCTTGCTGAGAAAAAATGTATGTTTCGTATATGAGTGTGGTTACGTTAGTTTCAAAACAACAAATAAAGTTTTAAAAATTACTCTAAGATGAAACATAAATACCTTAACCTACATTGTGCATGTTTATCAAACAATACATGATACAATGAAAAGTATTTTTTCTTAATACAATTATTTTGTGCTAAAATGCAAAAACTAGATAACAAGCATTACAAGTATTCTGATCAGGACATTTACTGATCTTCCGCCCTTGAAGCTGTTCCATGAGTAACGAGGGAAGTAAGGATAAGAAAATTTCAGTAGATTAGAAGATAAGATGTTGAATTTAGCTTTACAGTATTATAGTATAGTGGTGATATGGTTGGATGCCACAGTCATTAGCGACCAGAGTTGAAACTTATGACCTTCAGTTCTGGAGCCCCTTCCATTCATGTGTCCCAAAAATAAACATGGGGTAGGGATATCATGTTTCTGTGTAATAATAGTAGTAGTAGTAGTAGTAGTAGTAGTAGTAGTAGTAGTAGTAGTAGTAGTGGTGGTAGTGGTAGTAATAACAGTTGTACAGTCAGTGCCATTGGTTTTGGCGCGAAACAGGCGCGGAACAAAGCACTCTCCAAAACCTTGATTCAAATCCGTCAATGATATTGGCGCGCGAGATGTAGACAAAGACAGTTGACCTTGAGCTACTCACCAAGTTTGAAAGTATTAGTCAGCCTTGGGCAAATGGGCATTGAGAGTGAGAGGATCACACTTTTTTTGTGTTGCATCACGCGTGTTTTTTGTCCTTGACTGTGCATTACTTTTGTGCCTCGTGTGGGACAATGGGACGAGAGAAGGAGTTGACCAAAGAACAGATCGCAGCTATCAGTTTCCTGATTCTTGGGGGAAAAGACAACAAAGAAATCTCCGCCATCACCAGTTTGTAATTGAGAAGTGTCCAGCTCTGGACGAAAATGTACAAGGACGACGCGGGAGAAGCGGATCCGCCGCTACAAAAGAAGAGGACAGGAAAGACCCTGAAAGTGCTACAGCGCCAAGTGGACCTTGAATCTCGCTTTAGTGCAAAGGAACTAAGAGAAAAAAATCCGAAGCTCCTTCATTATGGTTTTTTTTATTTATGTAAGCGTACACCGCTTCGCGGGGCGAAAAATTCTTCGCGCCAATATCAATGGCGCTGACGTAGTCAAAATAAGTTCAGTTCTGGAGCCCCTTCGATTCATGTGTCCCAAAAATAAACATGGGGAGGGGATATAATGTTTCTCTGTAATACTGTAGTCGCCTTCGTGATGTAGTGGCTAGCTCGCCTAGCTACGAATCTGCGAACCCTGGTTTAAATCCGAGCCAGGACAGTCGGCGGCCAGCATATTCCCGTTTATGAAAGAGTATGTGGCGTTTACTCTTGAACACGTCAGGTTAGGTTACGTTAGGTTACGGATAGGGAGGATAGGTTTTCCTGGTCATATTCCTGTTGCTTTGTGTGGGAATCACATTGAGGGTATTTCCGAGAAAATCCTATGGTTAGTTTCGGAGCTACAGCCAAGCGTCTTCACTCGGAAACCACATACTCGCATAGAGAACGGGAATATCCCCGCGGCCAGCCCAAACAGCTGTTCATTCTTTCTTTCGGGGTTGGTCGATAAATGGGTATGGGGGAGGCGGTGGCCGAGTGGTTAGCGTCTTCGAGTGGTGAGCATGATGTCCAGAGTTCGAATCCTGCCGGAGACAAATCTTTCGACAATCTTTAACGCGGTGGATAAGAGCCTGGTAGTTGTGAGCATAAGGTCTCGAGTTCAAGTCCAGCCTGGAGCAACTATTTCTTCCATCGTCGAGTGACTGAAGATACCCACATGCTGCATGAACCTCACCTTTCGACTGCGACTACACGTGCGGCGAAAGGCACCAGGTGGCAGCATGAGCCTCAGGTCAAACCATCACAGAAAACCATCACAGGTGTCACTATGAATCCAGCATGCGCCACCACGGGCGAGGGTAAACCATTCACAGCCCTCCAGAATGTGTAGGGCCAACCAACTGAGCCCTCAAGGAAAAGGATGAATAGCCTACAGGCGCTATAGGCTCCAACGTAAAAAAGATTAAAAAAAGGTACCTGGGGAAAGCTGGGGAAGATAACTGTGATAATCCGGATGTCACACTATCCCAGTGTCCCGGGGAAACGGGTTGTTACCCACCACAGGCTCAAGGGCCAATGCAACAGAAATGAGCACCGAGGCCACGCGAAGCATAGCGTATGCCCCCATCTTTACCTTACCTGTAATAGTAATATAATTAAGTAGTAGTAATAGTAGTAGCAGTAGTAGAAGTAATTGTGGTAGAAGTAATAGTTGTAGACTTGTTGTTATTCTTCTTCCTCATCTTTTTCTCATCATCATCATTGTAAATATCATCATTATCATCATCATTGTTATCATCATCAGAAATATCCATCTTCTACATTGTCGTATACATTGTTACTTCACACATATTTCTTAGCATTCCATTCTTTAGCACTTACATAGTATACCATCACACCTACACACAAAATGTTACGCTATACAGTCATGTTCCTAGCAGTCCCTTCTGCTACTGATGAGACACAACCTGCACTTGTGTCAGACATCCGGAACTGCAGTAAGATGACGAGATAAGTCACTATGAGACTCACCACCTGAAAAACCCGCCAGGAAGATGGATCGTGGGGGAGAAAGTGAGACAAATGAATGGGGAGTTAAGTAGCCAGGTGAGGGGATGAAGTGTTAACAGGGATACTGGGAATAGATGAGTACAATATAAAGTCTATTATCTTGTCTATATAAAGCAATGTCTATATGTCATACATACATACACAGTTGACTCACGGGAAGAATACAATGTCGTCCTAGATGGAAGAGACCAGATATATCGGCCACCTTCATCTTGCTCTCTGCCAGTTCATCGTATGTCTGTCGTATCTAAATTTAAATAATTGGAAAACAGTTTAGAGAATGATAATCATGTCCATGAAACAGAACACTATGTTATTCCATCTCTGAATTTGACACATATTAGCACCAGGTGACCTGACACACAGGAAGCTCACAAGCTACATCACTATGATTTAGAATTACCATCTATATTTTTTTGCATAAGACTAAAATCTGAAAGCGAATGTGTCGTCAGAAGCAGGACAGAACAGATAGATAGATAGATAGATTTATTGACCACAGCATACATAATACTGTATAAAATACATAACGTTTTAACGTGCACTTCAAGTTTGCAACAGTATACAGATATGGAATAATTCGCCTAAACTGTAGTCCACAAAAATACTTTACATACACGTATAATTATGTTACTGAGAGGTTGCTCAACTAAAATTGGGGAAATATACATTCAAAAATAATATCACTGAAAAAACACATGTAAGACATGAGGGAAAAATAATTCGTCATGAAAAGGAAATTAAGAACACGTTACTAAAAACACCAAGGGAAACAAAACATGGGAAGTAATACCAGAAAGACTATAAAACTTCTAAAAAGAAGAATAATAAGGGTAAAAATTACTAAACAAAACCACGCGATACATCACGGGAAAAAACGTGAAAAGCAGAAAACTAACATATTGAACAGTTAAAACATAAATATCTGGAGTAAAAGTACTATACAGACTCAAAATATACAGTAAAATAAAAATAGCCTATAATACTAAGACAATTACAAAAATATAGACATAAACACAACATAAAACATTAAGAATACAGCCTAGCAACATATCCTGATGCTTCGCTTCTTACATATAAAGTTTGAGGATTTCGTGAATCACTTTACAAATTGTATTATACGACTATTTGCCAGTAAGAAGCTCCTCTAACTTGTTGAGGCCAAACGGTTGTCTAACCTTATAAGAAACTGGATAGTCCTCTACCACATATTTCTTTGTCTGTACCTGCCCACGTACGCATAGCCGCTCCTCGACTGGGGTCTGGGAGACGACCACGCCATTGTCTATTCCAGCGTCCTGTTTCGATACAAAGACTGTGTCCTGACACCAGGAAACGAGTAAATTATATTCTATGGATGTCTTTGACAGTATGTCGTTTGGTGTATATATCGTGAACATTAAGATCGGGATTGATATCTTTATATACTGTGGAAATTATCCACTAAAACCGCTCTCTAATCGGGAGAATGGTATGTATATATTGTTATAGAATTGGGTATAAATTAAGATGCATTAAATATAGTAATACAATTATGGTGGTATTCACTTGTACCACAATTAATCAAAGGATTAACATAATATAAGAATTGTGAGGAAAATATTCGAACCTACACGTATAGGAGTAAACATTATTGGAACGTACACGTGTATGGCCCCAGCCGTCTTTATAAACTTTTTCGGGCAAGACATCATTCACGCATTAAACCCTACACGATTAAGAAGGTGTAGCGACTCTCTTGATTGTACACTGAGGTGTAGTCACGCTCATCTTAATATGATTGAGCCAGCATAACCGATCAATCGGTTAAAACAAGGACAAAGTGGTAAAAACACCACAACGTACGTGCCGCGCCAGGTAACTGTGAAAAAGTTACCATCGGCCTACCACCATCGCCGCCATTACGTGCACCTACAACAATTATCCGCGCCCTACAGCGACTACCACCACTCCCTCAAATAATAATCAAGCCTTCAAATCATCAACCCATCTACCACTGCTGAGTATACCTTAGTTAGCGTCTAAATAGGGTATCATTGCAGTCTAGGTAGTTCTTGGGTTAATAGCAAGGTGAGTTCACGTCAATTATTACTATAATTTCAACATATACTATACATATTGATGCATCTGACTGGATAATGGATGAAATCACATTTTGCATTAGATTATTCACATCAGGGATCTCAGTATCCATAAAGTTACGTATTCTCCTTCCACTAGGTGTCCTGGCAGCACTTTTCCCAAACGCATACGCGTTTGGTGCAGCCGCTGTGTGATTTGCCAGGTAGTGAAATAATGCTATTTTATAGTGTTAATTTATATACGTATGTTATTACTTGTCCTCCACACATGCATATAACTCATCTACCTGACATATATATATGTAATTAACTGACCTACATATGCACAGCCATATTTAGGTACTGTCAAAGTGGAAAATTAAGAATATAAAATGCTATTTATAGCCATACGTAAGATACACACTTTCAAATAGTCTACTATAAAAAAATCGTTTTTCTACATGGTAAAGTGTTTTCTTTAACTTTTGCATTAGGTAGAGCTTTCATATAAAGGTTTTGAATACAATGTATACGTTTATGTTTGGTTATTTTAGATTTAGGTTACGTTTGGTTTGATACGTTTACGTTTGGATACGTTTAGGTAATGGATAAGCAATGGATACGTTTAGGTTTGGTTAGGTTATATTTTGGTTATGTTTAGGTTTGGTTAATCAATGAAAGATATTGTTACGGACGCGTGTCCTGTGTTGACATTATTTGTAGCTTTCAACGTCGCCGTCACTAGACACGAAGTAGCCGTGGGCAAGGAAAGGCTGACACGAAGCTTCTTGGTATATATTTCTGCTTATGTACAACTCTTGACTGTCTGGCAGGAACTCTTACAAGAACTCTCTTTACTGCACAAGAACTCTACTGACTAAACTGGAACATGCGCTTCAACTGGGGCTACAATCGCCTAGCGCACCGCTTTCCTGCGATCGTGCTCAAGGGTAAACATTGTCACGGCTCCCTCTGTACAAAGGATTACAAAGGATTACAAAGGAAACACAAACAGCAACAGACCAATAGGTCCTTACAAGGCTGTTTGCTTTAACTACACTACACTAACTAGATAATAAGAGAGAAAGGATAGGAAAGTAGAAGGCTCCTCCCCACCCACCCATCCCTCCAGCCGAAGCTGGCCGGAAATGAAGTGATACCATGCAATATAGAAAAACTGCATGGAATTTGTGAGGAAAGTTGAAAGCTGTAATCTATGGCTAACTACTACTAGTTTGTGGGGGTAGGTTTAGTGCTTGATAGATAGGTCATGTTATGTGTGTTTTGTAATGGTGGGAACACAGTGTGGAGGTTCAAGGGTGGTGCGGCAGCCTTGCCTGGCGCTTTCTTGGGAGGCAGCAGTCAATCAGGCCCCAGCTCCGTTCGATCCACTGCGGATTGTGTACTTTCCATGTAGGACGCCGTACACTTCAATGCCTCCTGCAGCAGTGACCCCTGGTACCTTAAATCCCGATGGTGGTCACTAACTGTCAGGACCCTTACTGATCCACAGCCCGTCACAGGTCGAGAGTAGTAGTGGTAACCGTTAACTCGGGGCTATCTGTGTGTGTCATGAGGTCTAATGTAGTGTTGGTGTAGGCTCAGTGTGGAAGTTCAAGGGTGGTGCGGCAGCCTTGCCTGGCGCTTTCTTGGGAGGCAGCAGTCAATCAGGCCCCAGCTCCGTTCACTGCTGTAGTGCACTTTCCAAGTAGGACGCCGTGCACTTCAATGCCTCCTGCAGCAGTGACCCCTGGTATATAAATCCCGATGGTGGTCACTAACTGTCAGGGCCCTTACTGAACCACAACCCGTCACAGGTCAAAGTTATAGTAGTGACCGTTTACTCGGGGCTGTCTGAGACGTGTGGGAGGGGTTGTGTAGACGCGACTCGCAATCATTTCACGCAATGAAAGTAAGCATCAGAGGCCCGCGAGATAAATTTATTATTCCGAGATAACAGTGACAACCGGGGATTTGATATGAAATATTTATCGAGGCGATTTTTAAATGATTCTATTGTATTTGAGTTTACTACGTCTGAGGGCAGCCCATTCCATACGTTTACAACACGGTTTGTGAAGAAGTACTTTGCTTCGTTCGTTACAAAACGTTTCCTGCTTATTTTAAATCCGTTGTTTCTAGTTGAGCTTGACCGGTCTAGCGTGAAAAGATTTTCTGGGACTACGTTCGTAAATCCTTTGAAGATTTTAAAGACTTCGATGAGGTCACCTCTTATCCTTCGTTTTGTTAGTGGGAATAAGTTAAGTTCTTTGAGCCGATTTTCGTACGATTTATTACGCAATCTAGGTATCATTTTGGTTATTCTGCGCTGTATTTTTTCTAGTTTATCTATGTCCTTTTTATAATAAGGTGACCAGAACTATACACAGTATTCTAGATGAGGGCGAAAAAGCGAGTTAAAAAGAGTGAGTATAACTTTTTCAGACTTGAAACTGAAAGTTCGTCCAATAAAGCCAACCAATTTATTCGCAGTTTTTACTACCTCTATAATTTGGTTATTCGGTTTGAGATCTTTCGAGATTATAACGCCTAAATCTTTTTCTTTATCAACACTTGTTAGTTGGAAATCGTTCATCACGTAACTTTTATGAGGGTTGTTTTTACCGATATGTAGTACAGTGGCCGACAAATGTTGTGGCGGTCTGCGCGGGTCGGCATGATGCACCGGCCGCCAAATTAATAACCTTTCAAATGTTTTTTCACGCAACTCGAGCAAGCGGGATTTAAAAATTGATGACATGGCAACACGACACTGACACTTAGCAACACCGCAGGGGTATCACCGTTAAATTTAAGCAAGTCAGTGCAGTCTAAGAGGACAGTGAGAGTGCATGCACTGTTTCACTTCTTTCGTCATTAGTTACGAGGATATTTTCAAACTGTTCAATCGTTTATTGCGTTATGGCTCCTCGGCGCATTATATCCCAGGATACTATAAGCTCCATATGTGCCTTGCATAGGGCTGGGTTTGGTGCAAAAGCTATCGTAGAACAGACAGGAATTGCAAAAAGGACAGTTGAGCGGTGGCTAAAGCGTTGTCGTGATGCCTTGGACGGAGAGACGCCTACACACTTAGCGAAGACTGGACGGCCAAGGAAATGTGCCTCAAAGACTTTACATGTTATAAAAAGGCAGCTGAATGTCAAACCAACAAGCACAGCACGTGAAGTGAAGGAAAACAATCCTGGCTTACTAGGTAATGTGTCGGTGAGAAGTGTGCAGCGTTATGTGTTACGTGATCTCGGACTCTTTTCAAGATCTGCCGCTGTTAAGCCACTCCTAACTCCTCGTCACAAGATAAAGCGACTCATTTTTGCTAAAGAACACAAAGACTGGCCACTAGAGAAAGTTCGACGCATATTATGGTCAGATGAAAGTGTCTTTACAGTGACAGGAACTAACTTTGCAAAAGTGAGGCGGCCCAAGAATTCAGACCGACACGACCCTAGGTACACCGTGGAGAGAGTAAGACACCCAGATTATCTCATGGTGTGGGCTTGCTTTTCATATTATGGAGTGGGTAACCTCGTATTTCTTGAAAAAGGTGTTACTGTGAACAATGAGCGATATTTAGACATCCTGCATGACAATCTTGAAACCTGCTACGACAAGTGTAGGGCAGAAACTTTTATGCAGGACGGTGCCCCTTGTCACCGGGCAAACGTTGTCAAGGAATGGTTGGCTATGTGTGCTATCGATTGCTTTGACTGGCCTCCTAATAGTCCTGACTTGAACCCAATAGAAAATCTTTGGTCCATAATGAAAAGGAAGCTTCAAGAAGTGGACACTAGTTCAGTGGCGAAGTTAAAAGCTGCACTATTAAAATTGTGGGAGGAACTACCAAAGGAGCTTCTTCAAAAATTTGCAGACTCTTTACCTAACAGACTGCAGAATGTTATAAAGAGGAAAGGGAATGCAATAAAGTACTAGGATACCGGTAAGTTACACAGTTTCTTGATTTTTAATGTTTTACGAATATTTTGTTGGATTTTGAGTGAGCGTGTCACTGACGGCATCAGGAAGTCCGACCGCCACAACATTTGGCGGCCACTGTACATGACATTTGTCAAGGTTGAAATTCATTTGCCATGTTTTTTACCATTCTGTTAGCGTGTTTAAGTCGTTTTGTATGAGTTGGCGCTGAGATTCTGTAGAGGCTATGTTTGTGATTTTCGTGTCATCAGCAAATTTCAATATTCTGCATGTGATTCCCTCATCAATGTCATTTATATATATTAAGAACAGGATAGGTCCGAGAACTGATCCTTGAGGAACGCCACTATTAACACTGGTCCAGTCAGAAGAATTTCCATTTATTACCACCCTTTGTTTACGATTTGACAGCCAGTTTTCTATCCAATTTGAAAGATGGCCTGTTATACCATGAGCTTTTACTTTGCTAATGAGACGCTTATGAGGAACTTTGTCGAACGCTTTTGGAAATCGAGGTAAACTACGTCTACTGCCCTCGTGTTGTCGTACATTTTGAATACATTATTGTAAAAATCAAGTAAGTTTGAGAGGCATGAGCGTTTATTTCTGAATCCATGCTGCGAATCTTTTATTATGTCATTTTCTTCTAAGAACTTAACGATTTTGTCTCTATGATGGA
>JACEEZ010016425.1:297512-339832 GCA_016584305.1 Chionoecetes opilio
AAAACATCCAAAGAACAAAAGCAAAAAACAGACAAAACGCCCCACATTTAAAACAGACAAACAGAAGAACAAAACAGAAGCCCAAAACAGACAGAAACAGAGAAAAACAGACAGACAGACAACAACAGACAACAATAACGACAGACAGACAGAAGACAACAACAGACAGACGACTAAAGACAAAACGACAGAAGAGACAGACAGACAGACGCAAAACAGACAGACAGACAGACAGAAGGACAGACGAGCACAGACGACAGACGCACATAAGACACAGACAACGAGAAGACAGCAGATCACAGACAGACAGACAGACAGACGCACAGACAGACAGACAGCCATCCATCGAGACAGACAGACAGACAGACAGACAGACAGACAGACAAAGTAAATTTGGGGAGGATGTCAAAAACTGATCCTATCATTTCATCATATCTGCAAAAACTTAGCAGTCCATCGAATTTTCCAGATGCTTTCATTTTGTCAAAAACAGTTTTTCACCATATCCTATCAATGTGTCAAAAAAGTTTATATCGTTTCACAGCATCAAAAATGAGAAGTCATCGATGCATCAAAAAATACAGAGGTTATCAAAGCATCAAACTGACAAAAGTCATCAGAGCATAAAAAAATCCAGAAGTTATCAGAGTATCAAAAACCTACTGGAACCTAACGCAGATACTACAACATGTGTTACCGGCCAACCAGATCAGAGTCATCGCCCTTGCCTTGTTTGATCAGCCCATGAACGTGAACAACCACACCAGGACAAACATCCGCAAATTCCGGCAGTGCTTCTTTCGTTACTGGCTCAACACTGACAACACAGAAATTTTCCGTTAAGGATTTTCCTTATGGAACCAATAACTTTTGCGAGTCATTCCATTCCAGGCTGAAGGCAAGAATACGGGTGCACCACCCGTCCATGTGGTCTTTCGTTGGGCACATCAATCACATGATAGAAGACACGGAGAAGGACCTGGAGAGGCTGGACCGGGGCTTGAACATCAGCAGGTCCAGGAAGAAGGCCCATGAAACAATACTGGAGAGGAGAAACGCATGCAAGGATAAATATGCACGAGGGGAGTACAATCACATGCAGCTCATCTCGGCTGTGGCCTACACGATGGACACACATCTTCTGCTTCTAGAGACGACCCCAACTCGGGACGGAGAATATTCGGATGATGCTGATGAAAATGCTGTTGACCAAGAAAATCAAGCTTCTCAGCAACAGAATCTTCGTCTCTGCGCTCAGTGCCTGGCACCCCGAGACAGGACGATCTGTTTCAGGCCTTGCAATCATGTTCAGGTCTGTCCAGGCTGCAGCAACGTCATGGAAGCCATGGGAAATCCATGCCCCATCTGCAGAGTCCCGGTGCAGGAGCGATTCGAAATATTCATTCAGTAAGATATAAAATGCTGCTTCATTTCTAGTCTAGAAAGCTGCCAATTAGTACTAGTACACTACTCGCTTCAATTTCCTGTCTTCGGAAGGAAGTATGATATTTCTATTTCAATTTAATGATTCTTAGGTTATTGTTAAAGTAACATAATAAGGTACTTGAAATAATGAAATAAAGACGGACATTGTTATGCATCTTGTGTTCTTATTGTGCCGCACCGTGCTTCATATGCTGTACCAGTACATAATGTGTTTTGATGCTTTGCTAAGATCTGAAGATGTTTTTGACACTTTGCAAAGATCTGAAGTTTTTGATGCATCGATAGGATTTCATCCAATTTTGATGCTTTGAAGACATCTGGTGTTTTTGATGGTTTGATAACATCTAGTCAGTTTCAGCTTCTTGACACATTGATGAGATCCAGCTTTTTAGATACTTTGAAAAGATTGGCTTTTTGACGTATTGATAGGGTTGACACCCTAGGATTAGTTTTGACGCTTTGTATGCGCCCCCCTTCCTTCCCTCCCTCCCTCTCTCCCTCCCTCCTTCCCACCTTCCCTAATCAAGTTTCCTCATTTGACATTTTCACTCAAAACTGTCGACACAAAATTGGCTTCGCTTAACAGTATTACGCAAAAAGAACTTTATAAATGTCTTGCATTTGCACTATTTTATGTCCTTGGTTATAATTATTCAAGGCTATTTCTATCACATGCATTTATCCGCAACTTTCAACAAATACTTTCATCTGTATCTCTTTTTGTAATAAATTTATACCCGATTAAAAAAGTAAAAATAGTCGTCTATGTTAATTGCTTTCCATTATATATGTACAGTACTGGATAAAATGTTTGCATCACTAAAATTGTCTATTTTTTTCAGTACTTGGTAAAAGCTGAGATACTACTACTACTTCTAATAATTATTACTATTACTACTACTATTACTACTACTACTTCTACTATTACTACTACTGCTTCTACTAGTATTACTACTACTACTATTACTACTACTACTAAGAATAAATATAAGAATAATAGCAACTATAATAATAATAGTAATAATAATGATAACAATAATACTTCGCAGCGAGTAAGTGTCGCATATTCTTTCCTCTTGATGTACAGATTTTTACATTGCCAATCGTGTAAAATAATGGAGCAGTATTAGAAGGGCTGTGCAATACATACATACATACACACATACATTGTGACATACGTAGAATGTATTTATTACTTGGTCTTCTTTATAGGGACTGGCAAGCTAAGCGGGTTTTGTGTTACTTCTTTTTCTTTTCTTTTCTTGGCCAGTCCTTTGTGATGGAAAAAAAAATAAGAAAAAACCTTATCATCGGAAAGGCTAATTCACGCAAAAATGTTATACGAAATACAAAGTCCATTTTCTTTCCAGTGTCACGAGTGTAAATAACGAGACAGGGACTGCAGCACTTTAAGGCCCAATCATTCTTGCCTCGCACCGGAGAAAATTATGTTGACATTTGAGCTCGACGAATATTGGGGTCTTGGGTAAGAGCTATTTTTCCTTTGTTTCTTTCTTTCGATATGCTGATGATGTAGCATACTAGTGCCACCTCATGGAACGCGGGACTTATGATGCAGGTGTCCGCAGACTGAGGCAGAAAGACAAGATACAGACTGATGCCGAATGAGGTGTTGGTCACACAGACACACACACAAGCATACACACACACACACACACCACACACACCACACACACACGCACACACATACACAGACACACACACACACACACACACACACACACACACACACACACACACACACACACACACACACACACACACACACACATATACACACAATGATGTAACCAGGTAAACTTAATGCCACATAGCCTTGCTGCCTACATACGTATACTAAGTCTGATTCTGAAAACTTGATCGCAGGAATAATGTGGGGGTGCCGTCATCTGACCTCTGTATTTCATCATCTGCACGAATTATTTGGAATCAGGGCAAACATTGATGTATTGATGCGCCTTTCCGTCACGAGCGGCAGGACGTCTGGGTCGCTATGCTCGTTGCTTGACTTACACTATGACCAAGATCAACTGACTATCTATCCTTCGTTATTTTCCCTTGTATTTTTCCATTACCAATTGTCTCTTCCTTTCTCTTTCTTATTCCCTTCCTTAGGGAAAACTGAATAACATTGCATTTATTCCCGCGACACCAAATGTGTTTTCTCTCTCTCTCTCTCTCTCTCTCTCTCTCTCTCTCTCTCTCTCTCTCTCTCTCTCTCTCTCTCTCTCTCTCTCTCTCTCTCTCTCTCTCTCTCTCTCTCTCTCTCTCTCTCTCTCTCTCTCTCTCTCTCTCTCTCTCTCTCTCTCTCTCTCTCTCTCTCTCTCTCAAAGAAGGGAGAAGAGAGTTATAAGTCAATTAATCCAGCCTATGCCAGCGGACGGGCGAGGACTTCAAGCAGACATGGAGGGAGTAACATAGTACAGTTCATAATCCTACTACTATTACTACTACTACTACTACTACTCCTCCTCCTACTACTACTACTACTCCTACTAGTATTTTATCATAACACTCACGTACGCCGGAAAAATCATGGTGGTGGAGGTGGTGGTGGCGGCGACACTGCACGGGGCGCGCTAGGCCTCATGCCGCGTCCAGGGAGCATAAGGGGTCCTGGCCCCCCCTGACACACCCAGGACGCTGCGAGGGTGTCTGGACGCCCTACGTAAGGCAGCCTGATGCCACGCCCCTCTGTGGACTCCAGGGTGAGAGGCAGGGAGTCTGGTGGCCCTGGAGAAAGATAGAACGACCACTGTGACACCAGCTCTGATGGGAATATGATGATGATTTAAAAAAGAAATAGGGAGAAACTGGTTCACAAATAGGGTGGTAAATGATTGTAAGACTCAGTAGACAGGTAGTTAGTGCGGAGTCAATAGCGAGTTTTTAAAGGAGGCTGGACAGTGTTATGGATGGGGATGAAAGGTGGATGTAGGTAGTGTTAAGTAACAGGAACTACCACTTGCAGCCTCTTGCAGCTTCCTTATGTTCTTATGAAAGGGAATTTAGGTTCTTAGGTTTGAGAGGAAGCATTGTAGACAGGAAAGATGGTGATGGTCAAGGGAAAAAGAGAGAAAAAGGTTATCAATAATCCTACTTCATAAGGGTGATTTTTTTTCTTCCTATATGAAGCTTCCAATGCGTGTCGGGTTGATAAAATAAAAAAACCAGAACAGTTCGCTCACGAAATTACTCAATCTTTGTTTACTTAATCTTAGCCTTAACAATACTTACAGTAGCTATTAAAATCTGACGTTAAGAAAGAAGAAGAAGAAGAAGAAGGGCATTATTACGCTTATCGTTCCTAATATTATCCTTATCATTACTATCAATACTATTTTCATTAATATCGCCATCTTGATCATCATCAAATACATAGATAAAACAAAGAGTGTGTGGGAAAGACGAAAGTAAGAAATAAGATATACATATAATAATATTAATAATAATGATTTTATTCTCACCCGAAGGCATACAGGAAAAACAAAAACAACACAATATATAGACATAAGGGAATGAACCTAAGTACTAAAGCAAATAAAAAGATAATATATACATGTGGGCAATACATATAATGTAATATCGGCTAAGTGACATCGCTGCAATGAGAATCGTTGATTAAGTCATCGTTGCCATATACTGTGCTTCCACGTGGTAACCTAAAGCCTTAATTAATTGGGACAAACCTGTGAGCCATCGGAAAGTTTAACCTTTGCATGTGTTAGGCCGAGAACGCAGGTCAAGTCCCGTTAACTGCAAACAGCCCGGCGAGGTGAGCCAGGTTGAATTAATTAATCACTGGCGCCACGTGATGTACGCAGAATTATTCCCTTCGCACCGAAAAAATAGAGTAGGTCATATCACAGCCTGTATTGCACGGGAATGGGCGTGACGCAGAGTGAAGGGGAGCGGGACGGGGAGACCTAGGAAGGGAGAGGAATGGAACATGACTGGAAGGGGACTGGAAGGGACTGGATGGGACTGGAAGGGTGATAATATATGTAAAATAAATATTTGAATTTGGATATTTGGTCGGGCTGTCGGGCTGTCGGATACTGTCGGGCTGTCGGATACTGTCGGGCTGTCGGATACTGTCGGGCTGTCAGATACTGTCGGGCTGTCAGATACTGTCGGGCTGTCAGATACTGTCGGACTGTCGGTCTTTCGGGCTGTTGTATACTGTCGGGCTGTTGTATACTGTCGGGCTGTTGTATACTGTCGGGCTGTCGGATACTGTCGGGCTGTCGGATACTGTCGGGCTGCCGGATACTGTCGGGCTGTCGGTCTTTCGGGCTGTTGTATACTGTCGGGCTGTTGTATACTGCCGGGCTGTCTGATACTGTCGGGCTGTTGTATACTGTCGGGCAGTTGTATACTGTTGGGCTGTTGTATACTGTCGGGCTGTTGTATACTGTCGGGTTGTTGAATACTGTCGGGCTGTCGGATACTGTCGGGCTGTTGTATACTGTCGGGCTGTTGTATAGTGTCGGGCTGTTGTATAGTGTTTGGGCTGTCGGTCTTTTCGGGCTGTTTTTATACTGTCGGGCTTGTTGTATACTGACGGGCTGTTGTATAAATGTCGGGCTGTCGGTCTTACGGGCTGTTGTATACTGACGGGCTGTTGTAAAACTGACGGGCTGGGTTTTATACTGTCGGGGTGGGCGGTCTTACGGGCTGTTGTATACTGTCGGGCAGTCGGTCTATCGGGGTGTTGTATACTTCGACTGTCGTCTATCGGGCTGTTGTATACTGTCGGCTTTTTGGGCTGTCGGATACTGTCGGGCTGTCGGATCCGGGGCGGGCTGTCAGATACGTCGGGCTGTTGTATACTGTCGGGCTGTCGGAAACTGTCGGGGTGTCCGGTACTGTTTGGATTGTTGTATACGTGAATGTTATACTGTCGGGATGTTGATAACTGTCGGACTGTCGGTCTTTCGGGCTGTTGTATACTGCCGGGCTGTCTGTCTTTTGGGCTGTTGAATACTGTCGGACTGTTGTATACTGTCGGGCTGTCGGGCTGTTGTATACTTTCGGGCTGTTGTATACTGTGGGCTGTTGTATACTGTCGGGCTATCGGGCTGTCGGATACTGTCGGGCTGTTGTATACTGTCGGGCTATCGGGCTGTCGGATACTGTCGGGCTGTTGTATACTGTCGGGCTATCGGGCTGTCGGATACTGTCGGGCTGCCGAGCTGTTGTATACTGTCAGGCTGTCGAGTGGTTTTTATACTGTCCGGGCTGGGGTATACTGTCAGGCTGTCGGGGTGTCGGATACTGCACGTGGAAATGGCGGTCCCGTTTTATACTGTCGGGCGTTTGTATACTGTCAAGGCTGTTGTATACTGTCGGGCTGTTGTATACTGTCGGGCTTTGTATAATGTCGGGCTGTTTTATTTCTGTCGGGCTGTTGTATACTGTGGGCTGTGTATAATGTCGGGCTGTGTATACTGTCGGGCTGTTGTATACTGTCGGGCTGTTGGATTTCTGTCGGGCTGGGTACTGTCGGGCTGTCGGTCTTTCGGGCTGTTGTATACTGTCGGGCTGTTGTATAATGCGGGCTGTTGATACTGTCGGGCTGTTGTATACTGGTCGGGGGCGGGGTTGTTATATGGTCGGGGTGTTTTATACTGTCGGGCTGGTGTATACTGTAGGGTTTTTGGATACTGTCGGGCTGTCGGTACTTCGGGCTGTGTATACGTCGGGCTTTTGTATATGTCGGGCTGTTGTATATGTTCGGGTCTGTCGGTCTTCGGGCTGTTGTATACTGTCGGGCTGTTGTATACTGCGGGGCTGTTGGTACTGTCGGGCTTGTCGGTCTTACGGGCTGTTGTATACTGACGGGTGTTGTATACTGCGGGCTGTCGGTCTTACGGCGTTTTTTCTGTCCAGTCTGTTAGGGGTGTTGTATATGCGGGCTGTTGTAACGACGGGCTGTTGTATACTGCCGGGCTGTCGGTCTTCGGGGTGTTGTATACTGTCGGGCTGTTGTTAGTCGGGCTGTTGTATACTGTCGGGCTGTCGGAATTTTCGGGCTTTTTTGATACTGTCGCTTTGTATACTGTCGGCTGTCGGATACTGTGGGTGTGGATACCCGTCGGGCTGGTCAAATACTGTCGGGGTGTTGGGTTTCTGGCGGTGTAAACTGTCGGCTGTTGATACTGTCGGTTGTTGTATACTGTTTGGATTGTTGATACTGTTCGGGCTGTTGTTTTACTGTCGGGCTGTCGGTCTTGGGCTGTTGGATACTGTCGGCTTGTTGTAACTTGGTTCGGACTGTTTTATACTGTCGGCTGTTGTATCTGTCGGGCTGTTGTATACTTGGCTGGGTCTGTTTGGGGGGCTGTTGTATAAATGTCGGTGTTTATCGGCTGTGGATACTGTCGGGCTGTTGTATATGTCGGCTTCGGGCTGTGGATACTGTCGGGCTGGTTGTATACTGTGGGGTATCGGGGGCTGTCGGATACTGTGGGCTTGTTGTATATGTCGGGCTATCGGGCTGTCGAATACTGTCGGCTGTTGTATCTGTTGGTCTGTCGGGCTGTTGGGATACTGTCGGTGTTGTTGTCGTGATACTGTCGGGTATGGGCTGTGGATACTGTCGGGCTGTTGAGCGGGGTTGTATACTGTCGGGGTGTTTATACTGTCGGGGGTGTGTTACTGCGGGGTGTGTATACTTCGGCAGGGTTTGTTTTACTGTTTTGGCTTGTTGTATACTGTCGGGCTGTTGTATATGTCGGCTGTTGTATACTGTCGGGCTGTTGTATAAATGTGGGCTGTTGGGATACGTCGGGTGTTGTATACTGTCGGGCGGGTTTTATACTGTCGGGCTGTTGTATTAATGTCGGGGCTGTTGTATCTGTCGGGCTGTTTGTATACTGTCGGGCTGTTGTATACTGTCGGGCTGTTGATACTGTCGGGCTGTTGTTTTACTGTCGGGCTTTGTATACTGTCGGGCTGTTGTTATAATGTCGGGCTGTTGTATATGTCGGCTGTTGTATACTGTCGGGGGTGTTGTATAATGTCGGGCTGTTGTATAATGTCGGGCTGGTTTTACTGGGCGGGCTGTTGTATACTGTCGGGCTGTTGTATACGTCGGGCTGTTGTATACTGTCGGCTGTTGTTAATGTCGGCTGTTTTTATACTGTCGGGCTGTTGTAAATGTCGAGGCGGTGTTGTATACGTCGGGCTGTTGTTACTGCGGGGTTTTCGTCGGGCTGTTGTATACTGTCGGGCTGTTGTAATAATGTTTGGGCTGTTGTATACTGTCGGCTGTTGTATACTGTCGGGCTGTTGTATACTGTCGGGCTGTTGTTATACTGTCGGGCTGTTTTTATACTGTCGGGCTGTTGTATACTGTTCGGGCTGTTGTTTTAATGTCGGGGTGTTGTATACTGTCGGGCTGTTGTTTGTTACTGTCGGGCTGTTGTATACTTCGGGCTGTTGTTTTACTGTTCGGCTGTTGTATACTGTCGGCCTGTTGTATACTGCCCGGGCTGTTGTATAATGTCGGGCGTTGTATACTGTCGGGCTGTTGTATAATTCGGGGTGTTGTATACTGTCGGGCTGTTGTATATTCGGCTGTTTATACTGTCGGGCTGTTGTATAATGTCAGGCTGTTGTATACTGTCGGGCTGTTGTATACTATCGGGCTGTTGTATACTGTCGGGCTGTCAGACTGTCGGGCTGTTGTATACTGTCGGGCTGTCGGACTGCTGGGCTGTCGGATACTGTCGCATACTGTCGGGCTGTCAGACTGTCGGGCAGTCGGACTGTCGGGCTGTTGTATACTGTCGGGCTGTTGTATACTGTCGGGCTGTCGGACTGTCGGACTGTCGGGCTGTTGTATACTGTCGGGCTGTTGTATACTGACGGGCTGTTGTATACTGTCGGGCTGTCGGGCTGTTGAACTGTCGGGCTGTAGCGGCAGGACTGGAGACACCGCGTAGTTTCAACGGTGGTGATATATTTTCAATTCCTCGGAGCCGTGTGATGCAAGTTTACGGTGATAGCGAGTCAGCGGGGAGACCTGGAAGGTAGAGAGCTAGTGGAACCTAACGCCGCCTCTTTATTTATTATGCAGTCTTTTGATTTACGCTTTTATACGCTGATATTACTCTTTTTTATGGTCTGTGATTCAGTTGTGTGGTTTCTGTATCTTCTTTAGCGAGGTTCTGTGTATATGTGTCGTCAATGTTTGTGTGGTTCTGTTTATTTTTCTTCTATATTTATTTTTTACGTACATCGTTCTTCGTTTGTGTTTCCTTTTTTTTTTTTTTTTTTTTTAAGAAGTAAATTTTTCGAAGCATTTTGAAGTTGCTGATTTTATTTTCCGGGGAGAAAATTTTATTTGCATGAAGTTGTCTGTATTAAGAAACATAATATTTTACTACTTATCATTACCACCACTACTATTATTATTTCATCATCAACATCTTCAGCTGCATCACCACCACCACCACCACCACCACCACCACCACCACCACCACCACCACCACCACCCCATCACCACCACCACCATCACCACCACCACCACTACCACTACCATTTCCATCACCACACCACCATCACCACTCACCATCACCACCACCACCATCACCACCATCACCACTACCACCACCACCACCTCCACCATCACCAACACCACCACCACTACCACTACCATTACCATCACCACAATCACCATCATCACCACCACCACCACCACCACCATCACTACCACTGCCACCTTTAAAACACATCATTACAATCACCAACCGCCACCACCCCCCACCACACCACCAACCACACCCACACCACCTTCATCACTACCACCACAACCACCCCCACCAGCCACCATCATACCACTGCCACCACCACCCTTACCAACAACTACAACCACCTTTAAACTCAAAGCAACTGTTACATGAAGGAACCATACTCTACTATACAAATCTCTACAATAAACACATGTGAACAATAAATATCAATCAGAGTTATTGTCGTTGACCGTAGGAGCAAAGGGGCTGAAAAGAGAGAGAGAGAAGGAGGAAGAGAGAGAAGAGGAAGAGAGAGGAGAAGGAAGAGAGAGAGAGAGAGAGAGGAGAGAGAAGAGAGAGAAGGAGAGAGAGGAGAGGAGAGAGAGAGGGGGAAAAGAGGAGAGAGAGAGAAGAGAGAGAGAAGAGAAGAGAGAGAGAAGAGAGAGAGAAAAAAAAAAGAGAGAGAAGAGACGAAATACACCATGGATTTATGGAACATTCCTGCATGGGAAGGGAAACACGGGCACAAATAGCCAATACAAGGGACAACAATAACTCATTCTAAACACAACAACGTAAAATCAACTCCATGTAACGGGGAATGCAGAATCCGGCCTTCACTGGGGTCTCTTTTATGGACTGGCTGGCTTCACGGGTCGCTCTGTATCATGGCTATTGTTGTGTTTTAAACCCTTCACGCCAGATTCCCTTTCCCTTTTAAAATCGTCCTGTTGTTAGCCAAAAAATTTACGAAAAAGTAATTTAATATCCCCAAATTTAGCTAGTGGACTGGGTACGAAACAGGACATATCTATAAACTATGCTTATATTTTAAAATCGTCTAATGGTACCCAAATACAATGGAAATTACGCTTTTGGGTCTCAAGGGGTGAAGTCCCAATCCAGAAAGACACACTCAAAGCCGTATATGCATGTTTGAATATATCATAAAAACAATAATGGGATACTAAAATAAAATAATAATAATAATAAAATAATAATAAAATAATAATAATAATAATAAAAAAAAATAAAAAAATTAAAAAAAAAAAAAAAATTTTTTTTACATGTGTGCCTATAGCGCCTGTAGGCCAGTGGTGACCGAGGTGGGATGGAAAGCTCTGAGGGCCCCACTTGAGGGCTGTGATGGTTGGTCCCCCCCGTGGTGCCCCAGGCAGGATTCTTAAAGTGGACGCCTGTGATTAGGGCTCAGCCGCGCCCTGTGTCCTCGAGCACTCGCAATCGAAGGGTAGATTGATGGGCAGGGCATGTGGGTGTTCTTAGACCACTCGAGGTGCAAAGGTTTGGTTTTCTTCGGGGATCGAAACTCGGGTCACCGAGACCCCCAGTCGGAGACGCTAACCATCCGCTACCGCCCTCCCATAATAAATAAAAAATAATAATTTTTTCGCCCGAGGCTAGACTATAAACCAAAATAAAACAAGCACACAAAAACACAGGACAAAATTTGGAAATTAACTTCAGTACTGATAAAAAAAAGAAAATGCTTAAATTTACCCCATTATTTATGATATTTTTATTTTGGGTTTCTGGATTAGTTTATTGAACCCATTGATGACTTACTACTACCACTACTATACTATGCTATTTACGTGTACAAACTACTACTACTACTCTTATACTACTATATACTACTACTACTTACTACTACTACTACTACGATAATAATATTATAATAATAATAATAATAATAATAGGGATTTTAAACCCTAAAAAATTTTTAAAATATAGTACTAACACAAAACTTATGCCATACCCAGAAAATTACTATGATACTATACTAGGTAAAGGTGAAGGGGTGCTATTGCAGTGAGAGTGCAGGCCGAAGGGTTTAAAAAGCGCTTCGTAAATTTTTTATACCGTTTTTTTTCGAGGTGAAAATCATGACCCTTGCTGCTTACTGACTGAATATTTGATGCAGGAAGGGAATACTACTTCTTCTAAACTTCAATTGTATTTTTCATAGGTAACCAATAAAACTTAGTTCAGGAAAACATAGCATCATTTTAAGCATGAGACCTTGTTTTAGAATGGAATTTTTGCATCGCTAAAAAAAATTGACTATAGGGCCAATATCCTTTCCCCCGCCGCTGTTCCCCTCCAGCATTACACACTAGTTATTGGGGCTGTAAAACCTCGGAACATCTGTCCCTGTGAAAATCCCGACCACCCAGATTCCGCCAGCATAATGGGTTAAAGGGTCATGGTATATTGCCTAACCCCTTCACTCTCATCTGTTATTATTCTGCTATACATACTACTGCGATATACTACGTGTTGATTTTACTGCTATCACGAAACCACCACGTTGATATTACTACAGCCATGGTTCTACTGGTTATAATCGAAGTACTAATGAAGGTAGAGTTAATGGGCAGCATGTGGGTGTTCTTAGGCCATCGAGGTGCAGAAAAACTTCAAGTGAATTTTGGTTTCATCGGGGATCGAATTGGTCACCGAGAATGCCACTCGGAGACCCCTAACCACTATGCTACTTCCTCACAATATTTGTAATATATAAAGTAGATACTATATATGTTGACGCTTGGTCTCGGCTTGGGGCGATGCTGCCTTGGTGTACAACTCCTCCAGTGTTTGTTAATCTTCTAACTAAATTTTTGCCCCTTTAAAAATTAATTTTGCCTCATGATACACATGCACAGTTTTAATCCTCGTGAGCCCTTGACAAATAATGATGTAATTATACACGCTGATTATGTAAGCTAAGATGTGGTAAACAAGCCATTTTATCCGTAATATTTCTGTTTTGTAAGAAGCCCTGCACTCCCGTGTCTGGGAATCCAATACTTTGTATTTATGACTGCATGTGTTTTTTTTTGTAGATATTATTTCACGTATTGTTATTACACAGATCACCCAGCGAGGATTAGTGAGGGCGATACATCTGTGGGACGTACAACCCTGAAACGTGGAAATTTAGTTTGGTTTTTTGAATATTTTTTTTCCTTTGCCCGCAATACTTGCGTCATACCCGATAAAAAGTGGAAAACCCAAATTGAAAAAAAGTAGTAATTAATATAAAAATAAATTTAAAGCATTAACACACAGATATGAAATATCCAAAGATATAAGCACATTTTTAATACATCAACCTAGAGAAAAATGTTATAAATTAACTATTATAAAGAATGAAAGGAATTAGAAGAAAAAAATCATAAAAGTTCCAGAGCGAGTCAGAGTCATTCCGGTCACGTGACGTCATAGCTTATGATCAAATGAAATGAAATAAAGGATGAAAGGGGGAAAACCAGAGTAGGCAGCCTGTTAAAATGCTACAGATGAGGATGATTGGTGAAGGTATTGGTTAACGAGAAAGAGGACAGATAATAGAGGGCAGGTAGGGTGGTGTGGCCAAAGCAGTGTATATATTGCCCACGTATTTATTTCTTAATTGCTTAGTAACTGATAAGTTAGTTACTCCGTTGTATTACTTGGTGTGTGTTTTTTTTGTTGTGTTTTTTACGTATGGGCCTTAGGGGGAATCAAAATAATATTGTTGCTTTATTATTACGTATTATTATTATTATAATTATCATATTTCATATTGCAGGACAGGAGGGGAGGAGGTGTACGATCCCGCAAAATCAGAGGAGGTTATCGTGACACCGCAGCAGAGAGGATTTGTTTAAAGGGTCTGTAGTAAGTAGATAGTCTGTAGATGTAATAGTCTGCTGTATCGTAACACTCGCAGGTAAGGTGGTATTTTTTAATTTTCATATGTTTGGGATTCTGCAACCCGGTTTTTACCTTGGGGCCTGTATTTGTCTAACGGGCAGCTCAGGTTTACCCTGTACCCGCGACCTAAAGCCCACTTCACTCAAGTCTCTCACGAGAGTGGTCACATCACATCGCGGCTCGCCCGCTGGCGGACTCGTTTTTCATGATAGTAAGTGGTTCTGTGTTGTTATCGTGACACTTACAGCAAGGGACAGTAAGAGAGGGAAAAGCAAAATACGGCGTGAGGGAGGGGAATAGCGAAGGGATTGAGGAGGTCAGTGAAGGAAAGATGGACGAGACGGAAAGCCTTTGACTCAAATTTTTTTGAACAACAAGGTGCGTGGGTAAGGACAGAGGATTGTTGTATGTATATATATTTTTATATATAATAATATAATATATATATATATATATATATTTATAGTATATAATATATATATATATATATATATATATATATATATTATTTTTTTTTATTAATTTACATTTGTGCCTATAGCGCCTGTAGGCAGTGGTGACCCAGGGCTCGGATGGTAGGCTCTGGAGGTTCACTTGAGGGCTCTGATGGTTGGTCCTCGCCCGTGGTGGCGCAGGTAGGATTCTTATAGTGACGCCTGTGATTAGAGGCTCATGCCGCCCCCCTGTGTCCTCCGATGCACACGCAATCGAAGGTGAGGTGATGGGCAGGCATGTGGGTGTTCTTAGGCCACTCGACGGTGCAGAAATGTTTAGGTTTTCTTCGGGGATCGAACTCGAGTCACCGAGAACGCCTGTCGGAGACGCTAACCACTCCGCTACCGCCTCCCCCCCATATATGTATGTATGTATGTATGTATGTATGTATGTATGTATGTATATGTGTGCATATGTATGTATGTTCATTTGTTTGTATGTATATATATATATATGCGTTTTGAATGTAGGAAAGAGAACAAGCTGATTCTCTCTCTCTCTCTCTCGTCTCTCTCTCCCCCTCTCTCCTTCTCTCCTCTTCTCCTCTCTCTCTCTCTTCTCTCTCTCTCTCTCTCTCTTCAATCTCTCTCTCTCTCTCTCCTTCTCTCCCCCATCTCTCTTCTCTCTCTCTCTCTCTCAATCTATCTATATATCTGTCTGCCATATTTCATACAAAGCCTTAGGAATATATGGCGTGACAGGTTACCTAAAAACTTCATTAAAAGTGAGATTTACCTTCCTCTATACTGCATAACAGGGACAGGAAGGAGGAGGAAGGAAGGGCAGCAGGGTAACCAAAGGAAAGAGGAAGAGGTCTAGGAGGGAAGAGGGGAGAAGGAGGTCTGAGAAAGGGGAGAAAGAGGTCTGAGAGAGGGGAGAAGGAGGTCTGGGAGAGGAGAAGAGGTCTGAGAGAGGGGAGAAGGAGGTCTGGGAGAGGGGAGAAAGAGGTCTGGGAGGGAGAAGGAGGCAAGGGAAGAGGTCTGGGAGAGGGGCGAAGGAGGTCTGGAGAGGGGAAATGGAGGGGAAAGGCACCACTTTCCTCCCATTCTTTGACTGGCATCACTTGGAGGGACTCGGAATTGTAGCAATAACAAAGACTTGCATCCCCTCCTCCTCCTCCCCCTCCTCCTCCTCTTCCTCCTCCCTCCTCCTCCTCTCCTCGTCCTCGTCTCCTCCTCCTCCTCCTCCTCCTCCTCCTCTCTCCTCCTCCTCCTCCCCTCCATTCCTTTCCTCCCTCCTAAGACACGCTACATTAACTTGCTTCTGCCATCTCTCCTCTCTCTCTCTCTCATCTCTCTCTCTCTCTCTCTCTCTCTCTCTCTCTCTCTCTCTCTCTCTCTCGCCCGTCAGGGTGGCAAGGTTGGAGAGACGTGAGCTTGCAATGTGCAGCGTCCCTGTGCATTCGGTCAGCGGTTCGAGTCCGCCTAGTTCGTGCTGACGTGGCGGGGCTTTGTATAGTCAATAACCTTGTAGTTGGTACTTGCAAAGTGTCTAGATAGGATGAAAATCTTATTTTATCTTATCTCTCTCTCTCTTTTCTCTTCTCCTTTCCTCTCTCTCCTCTCTCTCCTCTCTTCTCTCTCTCTCTCCTTTTCCTCTCTCTCTCTCTCCTCTCTCTTCTTCTCTCTTGAAACACACACACACGCACACACACGCACACACACGCACACATCACGAACCTGCTATTAATGACAAAGTAGAGAAAGAGAGACAGAAGAAGAGAGGCGGAAGGGTAAAAAAAGCAACGGTTAGGAGAAGGGCTAAAAGAACAGAAATAAGACGAACAACAGAGAGAGAGAGAGAGAGAGAGAGAGAGAAGAGAAGAGAGAGAGAGAGAGAGGAGAGAGAGGATATGGAGAGAGAGAGTAGAGAAGAGGAGATAGAGAGAAGAAAGGAGAGAGAGAGAGAGAAGAGAGGAGAGAGAGAAAGGTCTTAGCAAGAGGAATATAGAGAAGAAAGGAGAAACATGGGAAGTAGAGTGGAGAGAAATTGAATTAAGAACGGAAATAAATGCAAAACTAAACTAATTACAAACTACAAATTTCATTCACCTCAAACCGAACCATCATGCTCGAACCACCACGACTGAAGCGGCCGTGAAGCCCGCCGTCCCCCGTCGCCTCACTTGGCTTCCAGCAGGGCGAGGGTGTGTGTGTGTGTGTGCGTGCCTTATCGTGATGATCTGGACCCTCTGTGGTGACCAGGGTAAACTATCCGTGATGTCCGCGGTGACGTAGGGTAAGACTTGTGTTATGTAGTGTTTGTTTTGATATAAGAAGTTGCAGGCACGGGGAGGAGGGCGGGGGGTGGTGGGAGTCGGGCGGTGTTACGTGTGTAGACCTGTACGGCGCGCGCCGCCCACCAAGCCACCGAGACACCGCTTACGGATGAGGTATCGCTGCGAGCACATAGCAATGAGAGCTGAGTCCCTATTAGTTTATGGTCATTTTGTGGTCACTGGACTGGCATGCGAGGTTTCCAAGGCATGCTGGACTTTTTATTGCATAATCATGAGCTCGTGTGGATAGATATTCCATGCCTCATGGTTAATTAAAGTAGAAGAATACTACAATGAGGACTACAGGAACTAGCAGAGTTGGCGATAGAGAATGCATAAAAAGGGTAGCTACATTTAAACATTTCTATCCCGCGTGAACAAAATGAGACGTGCCTTTGGCATCAATGTAAATTAAAGTAGAAGAATACTACAATGAAGACTACAGGAGCTAGAGGAATTAGTAATATAAATACATAAACAAGGTTACATTTGTAATGCGAGAAAATGGGTTAATCCTGTGACTCACGATTGACGAAAAGCTTACATTGAGTGGTGAGAGTAAAGTAATACATATATAGCTAGTAATTAAATGCTCACAATTTTTCTTCACTCCTCAGTCCTTAATCAGTTAGATATAGGTTCCGGCAATATTTTATACCCGTGGTCTAGTGACGTCACGGCAAGAAGGCAAGGTAGGGAAAAATACACGCGCTCTCTCTCTCTCTGGCCAGCCCTTGTCGCGAACACACGCTCGGAGAGTCGTGTCTTACAACCCTTTTCGAAGGTATGTGTGGGCAGGTGTACTTATAAGGATGTATAGTATTGATTAGTTATGCATTGGACATTATATATTAATTGGGTTATGTATATTCAAGGTCTGGAGCTGGGAACAGTGAGCTCAGTGAGCTGAGCTGAGCTGAGTGGGTGGTTGAACCTCTGAGGGACCCACGTGTGTGCTGATGGTGGTGGTTGTGTGTTGCTGAGCTGTACTGAGTGGATGACCCGCTGAGACACCAGTATATAGAGCTAAGGCCCTATACACGCTCCCCAAAGTGTTTGAGATAGATAGATATAGTACCTAGTCACTCATGAGTAGGAACCTTTTGTGTTGAAGCCAGGAGGAGAAATATAGGCGTTTCGTTTCGTTCGACTACATGATGTGAAGTATAGTTTTCGATGGGAAACCATTAGCCATTTAGACCAGGGATGTGATTACTGTTCGAGTATAAAGAAACCCTGTTAACGAGTCGTTTATTAAGTCCCAGTTATCCTCATGTATTCTCTAAATCTTTAATTTTGTTCCCACTTATTGTGGGTGGTGGCAGCGTAATCGCCAGGTTTGTGGAGTCCTTCAAATTAACATCCAGCTATAAGGGGGCCGCTACACATTTAAACATTTCTAATTTCTATCCCGCGTGAACAAAATGAGACGTGCCTTTAACCCTTTCACACCCAGATTTTTCCTTTGCTACATAAAATCGTCTGTTGTTTGCCATAAAATTACGAAAACTAACATTATACTAAATTAGCTAGTGGACAAGGATACTGTCCAGGTCATATCTATAAAACATTGCTTATGTTAATTATAATCGTTTAATGGTGGCCAAATAACAATGACAATTACGTTCTGGGACTCGAGAGGTTAATGCTGTGTGACGGAAGTAATGATGCTACGCTCATCACTGCACGGGTGACTGCCTGGCTTAATGGTGCTGCTGTCGCGGCCTTAAGGCCCGTCCACACTAGGCCTCATGACGCGAGCGTTGTAGCTGGCGCTGTTGAAAATCGAGCTTTTCAACACCGCCAGCGTCGTGCTGAGCGAATCCAACCCGGCCTGATTGCCGCAACACTGCCCCGACCTCACGAATCCTCCTCACTCCTCAGTGCTATACCTGGCTTCACTGAGGCAGGACGTTATTGCGCCGCGCTCCGTGAAATAATGTCTCGCTCAAGTTGTACCCTATAACCACGTTGAGTGGACGCGGAGCAATACTCTTTACTTTATTGAATTGTTGAAGCAGCATCCTTGCATTTGGAATGTTAAGAGCAAGGACTACAAGATGAGGGACACCAGGAGTGCAAGTCTGGATGCAATGAAAACTGACTTGTCACATATCCTGAATTTTGAAATAAAGGAGGATGTTCTTAAAAAAATCTTATTAACAATCTCCTTTAACAACCTCTCCCAAACCAAACTCATGTTATTTAGCTTGCTTAATAGGAATGGGAATGATAACAGTAATAAACATTATATAAATAACAATGATAATGATGATAATAATAGTAGTATTAATAATCATATTCTCATAGTGGAAAGAGGAGGTAAAAGGGAGTGGCATGGAGAGTAGCAGAGGAGAGGTAGGTAGGTAGGGTAGGAGCAGGTGTTTGAGGTCAGGTCACGGGCAGGCCGCCGCGGCCATAGGTGCGTGTAGGTGGGTGGGGGGTTATCCTCGTGAGGCTCGGAGCATATTTTAGAATAGGCCACGATACAAAATCGTCGTTTTCTCTGGAGCTGACTGGCGCGCTGCTCGATTGAGGGATGGCGGTGTGGCATAGTCTGGACACTCGGGTGGGATTTCAACACGTCCACCTGCCTCAGCGCGTGCGTCATGAGGCCTAGTGTGGACGGGCCTTTGACGCTGTGACGGATTGGGGTGTGGGTTTGGTGTAGCACAGAGAGAGAGAAAGAGAGAGAGAGAGAGAGAGAGAGAGAGAGAGAGGAGAGAAAAAAAATCAAAAATACTGAAACAAGAAGACATGATAATTACCTCCGCCAACGAAGTTGGAGGGGTTATGTTTTCACCCCGATCTGTCTGTCTGTCTGTCTGTTTGTTAGTGTACAGGATTTCTCGATAAGTTACCAATAGATTTGGAACAAACTCAGTATACCAAATGTATTTGGTATAAGGAAGAACTGGTTTAATTTTGGATGAAATCTATTGACAACTGTTGCCATGGCAACCAATTCCAATGATCTGAAACTCGAGAAATGCCAGTGGTTGCTGGCAGTTTTAACTCAAAGGTTGGTCTACTGTGTTTTGGCTCCGCGACTAATATTTTTCATAAATAATTTCGCGATAAACATTGATGCACCGCATCTGAATACCAAAAAATATAGTTCTTCTGTTGTTCTACTAATTATATGGATGACATGGCATTACGATGGACGTTCTATAATAGCAATTTAATGCAAATTACTCGCCTCGAGTAGCAAAGCTTAATATATTTTTTACATGTATATTGTGGCATGTAAAATTTGGGCGATGTTCACAATGTTTTCTAAGACAGTACTGCTGCGTCTGGCAAACGCTTGTCAAAATACAATAAGCAATGCCTTGGAAAAACGAAGAATAAAGAATGCCGAAATCGGCTTGTTGCTGCGACAATGTAGGTTATAATTGTGGAGGCGACACGCGCGGCGGGGAGTGGTTGCGGGGAGATTGTGGCGGGGCGATTGAATCAAAACATTACCACTTCACGCGTCGACTCATTGCACTTCCAGGCTTTCTATCTGATTGATACACAATAATAACAGAAAAATATGACTGCCTAGGTATAGATAACTTCTAAACATTCGTTATTGACTATATAATATCATAGAGTAGCATTTACCTCGCCTCCTCAACTATAACCTCCTTGGTTATTTGTTATATACAATGTTTTACAGAATCAGGCTTCTATACAATATACATATAGAAAGAAAATCGTTCCTAATATTATACTTTTTGTGTTTAAGTGCAGTGGAATAAGCCATATTTGTTTTCCAGTAGACAACTTATTATCAAAAAAGTGAGTTAAAACTGCCAGCGACCCCTGGCATTTTGGGTTCCAGTTCTCTCGAAATTGATGAAATATTCGGCCGGAGGTATGCGCTCTACTGAGTGCATATATATATATAATCACAACTGTTGCCATAGCAACCAATTGATGAAATATTCGGGCGAGGTATGCGCTCTACTGAGTGCCCCCCACCCCCCCAGTTATATATGAAATGGATGAGAGGAACATTTAAACCAAACAAAATAGAAAAAAGTCATAGGGTGGCCAGGCATTAATATGCAGGAATTTCAATGAACAAAAAGAAAGAAATTATAAGCCGCCGAGACACCTCGTAAATATGAGCACGAGAGAGAGAGAGAGAGAAGAGAGAGAGAGAGAGAGAGAGAGAGAGAGAGAGAGAGAGAGAGAGAGAGAGAGAGAGAGAAGAGAGAGAGAGAGAGAGAGAGAGAGAGGAGAGAGAGAGAAGAGAGAGAGAGAGAGAATGGAGAGAGAGAATGATACAGAGACAGAGATTTAGAGCCCTCCTATTTGCCCTCTTATGTGTTGTGCGTAAACCATTCTAGAGCCTCGTAACAAAGGTCCTCACAAACACTCACAGCCAGTCACAGGAAGGCGTGATTGCCAGCCCGCCGCGCCTGTCACACTACAAAGTCTTCTACAACTCCTCAGATTTCGTCCTGTACTTATTACCCGCTGCTTAACAAGGATTACATCATAAAACTTGACAAGCCCAAATTGTCTCTACCCGACCAAGGAGTCCGTGAACCCAGTCCACCTATCATTACACCAGTGAACCTTTGATAATGATGATGTTGATGATGATAATGATCGTTATGTAAACAGTATCTAGTTTTTACTGTTATTACTATTACTATCATTATAATTGTTATCATAGCTTATTAAAATCAGTCTCCATCAGTAGAGGTTATGCATACTTGTTTTGTTGCTACTATTTCTGCGTCTCCTCCTACTACTATACCAGTACTACTACTACTCCCACTACTGCTACTACTACTACTACTGCTACTACTACTACTACTACTACTATACCAGTACTACTACTACTCCCACTACTGCTACTACTACTACTACTGCTACTACTACTACTACTACTACTCTATATCTCTACTACTATACTAATGCTACTACTACTACTTACTACTACTACTCACTACTATCCAGACTACTCTACTCCATACTGCTACTACTACCACTACTGCTACTACTACTACTACTACTACTATACCAGTACTACTACTACTACTACTACTGCTACTACTACCACTACTGCTACTACTACTACTACTACTACTATACCAGTACTACTACTACTACTACACTACTGCTACTACTACTACCACTACTGCTACTACTACTACCACTACTGCTATACATANGGCTCCTAAGGCGGTGGGCGGGGCGCAGAGGCCCAGCCACCACCAGTGAGCCAGGACTCCCGTGCCTGCCGCAGTAGTGGCTGGAGCCAGTCCCCCATGCCTGCAGGGCCTCGGACACCCTCAGGTCCAAGGCGTCCTGCCACACGCTCCGAGGAGGGCGGTGTGCCCACCACCACCAAGGTGAACAGGGTTTCCCCAGGGACACCTTGAGAATGAATGACTTGAGAAGGGTTTTGTTTGCCATTTGATTTTATAATATATCAATCAATGACCAAAAACACAATGTTTCACATGAGCAAAAAGGGGGATGGTGGCGTCCACTACCACAGCGGAATCTAAATACAAACGTTTAGGCTTCCCTACACAGTGACGAAACCGTTGGTTTGCCAAGGCAGAAGGGGGAAACACACACAAGCACACACACGCACGCACACACACACCCCACACACACACACACACACACACCACACATACACACACACACACACACACACACACACACACACACACAACACACACACACACAACACACACACACACACACACCCCACACACACACACAAAACCACAACCGAAACAGGTCATATCCGCCTTTAATACCCAAAGTCACTTCAACTTCTGCATATCATTACTATTTTCAACCTACATTTGATGATCACAAAAACCATCAGTAGAAGTCTTTGAGTAAAAGATGCACATGTGTATACCAGACAAGATCAACTCTACATAAAAAAAAAACCTCATCAATTACTTTAATTTAAATTAAATCCAGTTCAATTCAATTAATCTATAGTACCAACCAAAACTCTTGTCAAACTCATTTCGATCAGAGCCTCCTCGCACGAGCACTGAAATAGTCTATCACGAGGGACGCCATTCTGAAGGGAGGATATTTGGAGTTTTGACAGCACATCCCGGTCACTCAGTGGTGCGAATCTTGGGCTTTGTCCAAGAACCTACGCCAACCACTGCTAAGAGAACATGTAACACGCGGTGAAGAGATATATATTGGTGACCTCGAATGTTCGCATTGACGGCTTTGTTTATGTAGAACTTTCCATTATATAAAAAAAAATACCAATGACTGGATAGAAAAATGTGCGACTATCATCATCATTATACTCTTCATTACTAACCGATTACCATCATTATCAACATGATCATTTGTACATAGGAACATCTAGGGGTGTCAGGGCAGATTGGAAATGATAATCATCAGGTGTCTATATCGCCCATGGCAACTGTCTTTTCTCATGGAATATATATTTTTATACTCTCATCTTTTCATCTCATATCCTCGTCATTGTGTAATTTTGGGCCCTCACTTTCCCTCGTATAAAGTGCAGTAGAAGGAAAAACCACAAGGAAGACACAAAACACGGAAGATACAAGACAGGAAACATAGCATAAAAAGTAAGTAAGAAAGTCAATATTTATTGCTATATAAGCATAAAAATTTGCATACAATTTTTAATATGCATAATAGCAAGTGTCTGTCGAGCCGAAGCTCCTTGACAGGCAGATATCATTACAGGGTCTTTCAGACATGCCTAAACCTAGCTATAGCAAAATTAACCTTGACAATACTGTTTGAATGGGTAGTAAAAAATAGTGATCAAATTATGTGTTATTACATAACTTATGAAAATGCACTAATAAAATATTAAAAAAAATAAAAAAATAAAGTAGTTATTTTTTGCAAGGGTTTATACTTGTTAAAGTAGATCTGCTAAGAGTTCTGAAGTATACAATCTTTTATTTCCCTTTTGCATGCAAAATAGTTGTTTGTTTTAACTAAAGTTTTTAATTTTTAGTGGTAAGCTGTTGAATATTTGAGGCCTGAACATAGAATATTGTTTTTTATATATAGCTGTTCAGAACTGTGGAAAAATAAATCTACATTATTGCTTCTAGTCTGATGAAGATTGTCAATAAATTTGAACATTTAATTTCCTGTATAACTAGCTATAACATTTTATAAATCATAATAATAAAAAGTTTTTTGTGTTTTTAATCAAATTTCCCAACATCTTCATTGAAGAAAAATTTTTCAGTGACAGAGTCAAATTTGCCTAAGAAAGAATCATCTGACAACTTTCTTCTGTGGCTATGTTTACCTTATTTAAGAATGTTGGCCATGTGCTAGCCCAGATGGCCCACAGTATGTTAAATGAGGGTAACACAAGGCATAGTAAATATAAGCAGTGCATCTACAGCAGTGTTTTTTAAACCTTTCAGAGGCGCCGAACCCTAACGAAAACCTCTGCACCTTGGCCGAACCCCTCAAATATGCGAAGAAAAAAATATTAATAAAAAAAAAAAAATTAGCTTCAAAATTCAAGAAATATTTAAATAATAATAAGAATACATTTTGATTTAATTGATGCAAAAATTAGAGGAACATTGCCTCAAAATTCAAGTTTTTATTTGGATAATAAAAAGGAAGGAAGAACTCTGAAGCAGTGGCATATATAGGTCCTCTGAAAGGGGAGGGGGGGGGGAGCACATAGGTGAATCCATGATTGTTTTAAGACGGGGCGGGGCAAAGCAAAGGGGAGTCTCAACAGCTTGGGGTTCTGAGGAGGGGTCATGAAATTTTTTTGAAAATCGAGCAATTTTAGAACATTGTGAGGCCTCAGGAGGGATATTTTGCACTAATCGGATATTCAATGGCAAAACAAGGCTGTGCCCCCCAAACGTATACGCCACTGCTCGGAAGTGAGAGAGCCGGGCGAGCACACGCACTTTTACACACCCGCACATGACTCCCTCCACCGCGCTGCTGAAATTTACGTTGATTTCGCGTAATTTTACTAGGGTGAATAATCTGGAATTACAATAATATCAAAATTGCAATGATTTTGGAGGGCCTACGCCGAACCCAAGACTGGCTCACCGAACCCCTGGGGTTCGATCGAACCCAGGTTAAGAACCACTGTACTAGGGGGACACACGCCGATGCAGCGGGAAATTGATAAAGCATTGCAAATATTGATAAGAGTATTGAAAAATAATGATAAGAGCATTGAAAATATTGAAAAGAGCATTAAAAATATTGATAAGAGCATTGAAAATATTGATTAGAGCATTGAAAATATGAAAAGAGCATTGAAAATATTGAAAGAGCATTGAAAATATTGATAAGAGAAAGACAGACATAGATCAATACTATATTGGCCATTCCCCCTGTGGAGGAAAGCACACAGGGTACACTGCACCACGACCACACCCTTACTTTGTTGCTACATACACTGTTACTCTCTTTCAAGGCAATAAAGATCGTGCATATTTTCTTTTAAATGTCATTAAAACCCGGGAAACCCGGGAAGTCCCAGGATCCCGGGCAAAAGATTTCCCCCGAATCCCGAATGTTAAAAACACGCCAAAGGAAAAACTCTATAGAGTGGAAGTGTTTACGTTGACGATAAATACAGAAATACAGTATACAGAAAAGAAAACAATTTACATAATTAATAATCATTGAATACAGATATTTTTAGTGTAGAGCAATAACTGAAGATGTTGACGATACAAAGATGAAAAAAAATGAAGAAATGATGGATATGAATCATCCTGAGAGTGTCAACGATTGGGTTTATCAATTAAGTGATCATAAGAGGCAACCGCCTCACTCTTTGGCCGCCGCCTTGCGATATTGGGGGTGCTGTTGTCGCCATTCCCTCAAGAACTGTCGTTTCCGCTCCACCGCCTGCAATCGTGCCTTCAGGTAGGCCTCGACGGCGGCCACCTCGGCGGCGGGCCCACGACTCTCACGCTACGGGAGTGAGTGTTGGTGGCGGGGGCAAACCGATACCCTCACGCTGGGTTTTCTGTGCCAGCCTGATGAGTTTCCTCGCCCCCTGGGCCCACCAGGTGGCGCCGCGTGTTGGGTGCCACATCCACCACCACTTTTGCTACGTTCATCTTGCGCTGCTCGGCTGCCTCACGCAACTGTGCCCCGATAACCTCCAGGCGGGCCGGTTTATGTCCTTGGCGGCGGCGGCCACCTGGCTCTTTGGGGCCCCCGAGGATGATGTGCTTAGCGGGGCGATCCTGGGCAAGGGCACCGTCACGCGCACGTTGGGGAAGTCCTTCCGCATTTTTGGACAGTGTCCCCCTCGCGGCCCGATGACGTGCCGCCGTCTGCCCGGTGGCACGGCCCGCAACATCTTCACGAGTCTTCCCTCCATGACTGCCGCACCTCATCGTCCCTTGAGGCTGCTTTACGCCGAGCTTTGACACGCTTCTGGAGCAGTGCCACGCTTGCCTCCCACGCTTAGTGCCTTCTTTCTTGGCACTTTCCAAGGCACTTCCTTCAACTTTTCCTCCGATTTTACTTCCTTCTTGCACTTTTTCCGAGTGCTGCCGACATGTGCCACTCGCCGGACTCGTCACTGTCTCTTTTATCCTTAGGGGAGTCTTTTTCCGCCGTTTTTTTGAGTTTTATACGAATGATTTTCCTTTCTGTCGTTGCCTCTTCGTCATGTTGACTGCATCGAAGCTGTTGTTTTGGCCAGATTCTTATTGGGCTCTTCGACGGATTCCTCTGAGCCTTCTTCACCTCCTCGCACTGCTTTTCGTCTGGCTTTTCGAGCACTGCCCCACCAAAAGCACAAAACACCCGCATGAAACCACTGCAAGGCCTGTCACCCTTCTTTGTGAACATCTCGTGCTCCTGTTTTAGCTTTGACGATTTGCTCCTCAATGCAGCCAAGAAGCTGCTTTGTCCTGCGGGATCTGGCCAGGAGTTTCCACCAGTCCTCACTGACCAGGGCCGCGCAGGCCTCCCGCGGCTCCTGAGGCGGGGCGGGGCGCAGAGGCCCCAGCCACCACCAGTGAGCCAGGAGCTCCCGTGCCTGCCAGGCAGTAGTGGCATGGAGGCCCAGGTCCTCCCATGCCGCAGGGCCTCGGACACCCTCAGGCTCAAGGCGTCCTGCCACACGCTGCCGAGGAGGGCGGTGATGCCACCACCCCAAGATGAACACGGTCACCAGGGACACCTTGAGAATGAATGACTTGAGAATGGTTTTGTTTGCCATTTGATTTTATAATATATCAATCAATGACCAAAAACACAATGTTTATCACATGAGCAGAAAGGGATGGTGGCGTCCACTACCACAGCGTGAATCTGATACTAACGTTTTAGGCTTCCCTACCCCGTGACGAACCGTTGGTTTGCCAAGGCAGAAGGGGAAACACACACAAGCACACACATGACCACACACACACCCACCCACACACACACACACACAACACAAAACACACACACACACACCACACACACCCCACACACACACACACACACACACACACACACAACACACAAAACACACACCGAAACAGGTCATATCCGGGCGCTTTAATACCCAAAATCACTTCAACTTCTGCACATCATTACTAGTTCAAAACCCACATTTGATGATCACGAAAAACATCAGTAAAAGTCTTTGAGTAAAAAAGATGCACCTGTGTATACGACAAGATCAACTCTACTAAAAAAAAAACCTCATCAATTACTTTAATTTTAAAATTCAATCCAGTCAATTCAATTAATCTATAAATACCAACCAAAACTCTTGTCAAACTCATTTCAGATCAAGCCTCCTCGCACGAGCACTGTAATAGTCTATCACGAGGGACGCCATTCTGACGGAGATATTTTGGGGTTTTGACAGCACATCCCGGTCACTCAGTGGTGCGAATCTTGGGCTTTTTCCCAAAAAACCCACGCCAACCACTGCTAAGAGGAACATGTAACACGCGGTGAAGAGATCATATATTGGGTGACTCGAATGTTCGCATTGACGGCATTGTTTATGTAGAACTTTCCATTATATAAAAAAAAATACCAATGACTGGATAGATAAATGTGCGACTATCATCATCATTATACTCTTCATTACTAACACGATTACCATCATTATCAAAATCAAAATTTTTGTACATAGAACATCTAGGGGTTTTCAGGGCAGATTGGAGAATGATAACATCAAGGTGTCTATATCGCCCATGGCAACTGTCTTTTCTCATGGAATAATATTTTTTATATCTTGCATCTTTCATCTCATATCCTCGTCATTGTGTAACTTTGCCCTCTCTTTCCTCATATAGAAAGTGCAGTAGAAGGAAACACAAAGGAAGACACAAAAACCGGAAGATACAAGACAGGAAACATAGCATAGTAAGTAAGTAAGTAAGTCAATATTTATTGCTATATAAGCATCAAATGCATACAATTTTAATAATAGCATAATAGCAAGTGTCTGTCGAGCCGAAGCTCCCTGACAGACAGATATCAATTACTAGGGGTGCTTTCAGACATGCCTAAACCCCCAGCTATAGCAAAATTTAACCTTGACAATACTGTTATGATAGTAGTAAAAAAAAATAGTGATCAAATTATATGTTATTACATAACTATGCAAATGCACTAATAATAATATTAAAAAAATAAAAAAAAAAATAGTTAGTTTTTGCAATGGTTATACTTGTTAAAGTAGATCTGCTAAGAGTTCTGAAGTATACATCATTCCGTTCCTGGACACCCTGGTGACAAGACGTGGCTCCTGGCTCTGAATTAACCATCGCATAATTACCCATCGTTAAGCGCAGTCTGCCGCGCCCGGGTGCCTTTGCCTACTTTTACCAGGATCATGGCTCCAAAACCACACGCAACCAACAAGCAAAGCTGAATAGCCAACAGAACAGCAAAGCAACAGCAACAGCAAAAACAGGCAAGTGGGTGGTGACGACATCAACCCGGAGCATGATGATTGGTGATGTGACGAGCTACTGCCCTCATTGTCTGAGGAATCACAATCACTTTGTAAAAACTCCTTACCCTTATCATAAACCAAGCAATTTAAGTTGAAATGGAAAACCTAAGGAGTGAAATTGACTGTAAGATGACCAAATCATGAAATTGAGTGACAAAGTGTTAACATTAAAAAACAAAGTAGAAGATCTGGAGTTAAACATTGAAAAATGTTGACCAGTACGAGCGCCGTGACACCATCTTTTTTCAGTGGGCCGGTATTACCTGATGAAAATAGACAGGAAAATACCAACAATATCATTACCCATGTTGTCAAAGAAAGTTTGAAAATTGAATCAGTGAAACAGACTTTAACATATCACTTTAGAATTGGATCACACATTCCCAGTAAAAACCCCCATTATTGTCAAGTTAACAAATAGATCACTCAAACTGATTTAATTGGGCCTGCACCCCACTTAGGCCTCATCTCCACATCAACGAGAGCCTGACTCCAAAAGGCTTAAGTTGTTCAAACAGTCCTATACATCAGAAAAGAACACAGGGACAATTTCAACAGGCTATACCAAGGATGGAAAAATAATAGTCAAACAAAAAAACCCCACCATCAAGAATGTAATAGTTTGACGAAGGACCCTCTTCCTTTCCTAGATAAGTATCCATTATGAAAGACACATATACACAGGAAAACCCCGTCAACCTAAACTATTTACACTAACTTTCACGCATTCTTTTAAAATATTCATGTGTATGACTATTGTCTTCAGCGGAAGTGTTAACTATCACCATAACAACCATCATTTTCATTGCTACTACTACTAAATTATGTTTCAGTCTTGATTTCATTATTCATATTTCCTTTCTATATATACCTTTCTTTTCATTTCTTTCTATTATAGCTTTTCTTTTTTTCTATTTTAAGTTCCGTTTCTATTATAGTTACCATTATTATACCATTACTAGCATTCTTACTCATTATATGAAAATCTCTGCATTTGTGATTATCATTATAATTTTATTATTATTATTATTATATTATTATTATTATTATTATTAATTATTATTACTATAATTATTATTATCATTATTTTATTATTAACATTATCATCATTGCCGTTATGGCTACTACTACATTGTTATTATTATCATTATTTTTATTTTTATTATTATCATTATTATTTTTATTTTATTATTTTATTATTATTAAACCATTATAAATTTTAATATTTATTGTCTTCACCGTAAACTGTAAATGAAAAACTACCATCACAACTACTTAATGTCTGATAGACAGTAGACCACTTCTACATTTACTACTAAACTCGTGCCATTATTGCTACACTAACGTTTTTTTTCCACCTTGTAACTTGCATTGTTCCTATCCAGCTTAGGATATTACCGTAGTCAGTATACTGTTTTTCTGTGTTACAAGTTATCATTGCCGTTTACTATTTTTATTATTATTATTATATTATTATTATTAGTATTATTATTACTTATTATTATTACTATTATTATTATTATTATTATTTTTATTATCATTATTATTATTATTATTATTATTATTTTTTATTATTATTATTAAAATTTTTATATTATTATTTATATTAGTACATTATTATTATTATCTTATTATTATCATTATCACTACTGGTGATATTTGATCATCATCATTACTGTCGTTGTGTACTTAATCAACTTCTGTTTTCATTATTACATCATTACTATTGATGTTATCAATGTTATTGTTATTATCTTATTACTATTTTTTATTTATTATTACTATTATTGCTATTATTATTTTTTTATTTTATTGCTATTATTACTTTTATTGCTTTTTTTTTATTATTTTATTATTATTTTATTATTATTATTTATTATTATTTTTTATTATTATTATTATTATTATTACTATTAGTAATCTACTATCTTTATCATCATATTCATATATATAAAATATTTTTTTTTTTTTATAATATTGATGTTATCCGTATCTTTAATCATTGTTGTTATTTTAGTATATTGATGTTATTATTGGTCACTATCATTACCATTCTTTATCTTTTTTTTATCATTATTATTACTGTTATTATTGTCATTATTTTTAAATAACTATTACTATTTTTTTTCATTTTCTACTACTACTACTACTAGTAGTAATGGTGGTAGTGCCTCTACTACAAATTCTACGTTTACTATTATCATTGTTACTTTAATTGTTCTGGGGCATTACTGAAATGTTTTTTTTTCTTTCTTTTTCTCATTTATTAATGCAAACATCACTTATTATAATTATTTTTTAATATTGTTATTATTATTATTTTTAGTTATTAATATTGTTATTATTATATTTTTAGTTATTAAATTATTTTATTATTTTTTATTATCATCTCATCATCATCATCATTATTATTGTTTATTGGTATTACTATTTATGGGTAGTATTATCGCATTATTACCATTATTGCCAAAATTAGTAATATAACTTTTGGTAGTATTATGCTGCTATCATTACTACTACTTTTTTGTTCAAAAGAAATGGTGTTGTTGATTATGGAGGGAGGTGTTATCATTGTTACTAATTTCATTATTATTATATTTTTTCGGTATTACTTTTATTGTAATAATTCTTTTTTTTATTTTTATGCATTTTTGTTATGATTATCACTATTATTATTATTATTATTATTATTACTATAATCATTATTATTAATTTATTTTATTTTATTACTACTACCCTATATAGGTACTCGTACATTATTATTATTATTATTATCATTGTTACCACTACTAGTATTATCATTATTTTCATTACAAATATACCTAATTATTATTTTCTATTACAAATATTACTTTATTTTTTATTATTACTATTACTATCGTTATTATTGGTATTAGCAATTTTTTTTTGTTATTATTGTTATCATCATTGTCATTATCATTGTTTTTTTTCACTACTATCACTACTACCACTATACCAACTTTGAGACAGCTTAAAAAAATATTTCTTTTTCTTTTGCTCCATGCATATGTGTATATAACATTAATTGTTTTTGTATATGGTGTTGATTGCTTTCACTCAAAACTATTTTTTCATTACATGGATCTCATACACATTCCTTTATTTTTTCTTTTATGCACCCGGCGCGGCAAGACGCGGCAAGACGCTGCGTTCTTTTTATCTTGCGCTTTTTCTTTCTATTTTTTTTTTCTCTTCATTTTCTCACCCAACACTTAACCAACATGACCAACTTACACATACATATCTGAATAACTGAACTCATGACTAATCTCTATTCATCCTTATTAATCTTAATGATAAACCCTAATCACAACAAAGAGGACATAGCATTAAAAATAAATTTAAAGCTCTCATGGACAAAAACCCGACTTAATAATATTTCACAGTATTATGACATTCATGCGTATAATAAATTAATTCCCCATAACTCAAATAAACTAAATATATTACATATCAATTCAAGATCTTTACCTAAAAACCCTAGATAATTGCCCCGCATTCCTTAATTTTTTATCCGCATCCCAGATATTTTGGCCGTTACTGAGACCCGGCTCAATGATTTCTAACAAACATCTATTTCAGCTACCTGGCTATAATTCCTATCACAATGGTTAGAACCACTAGAGCACACGGAGGAGTCACACTCTTTATATCACATAACATCTACTGTGAACAAATACAAGAATTAACAATTTTAAAAACGATTCTATAGAAATTAACACAATTAAAGTAACTGATAAACTCCTGTACTTACATATTATGTGCAATATACAGACCACACAGTAAACATGAGGCAGTCGAAGATTTCACTAATATTTTATATACTCTTTTGGGAAAAAATATCATTAAGAAAAATAAAACCGTAATATTGGAGACCTGAATATCAACTTACTTGAACACAGTACCATGCTCCAACAAATAATTTTCTTAGCACGTTGCAAACTATAAACTTTTTTTTTCCCCATATCTCACGACCAACACGCTTCCCTGATAGCTCTAATTTAAGTAAACCACTTTGCTGGACCAATATTTACAAACTTTAATAGTAACTATACATCTGGAATAATACATTATTCCCAAAATCAGACCACCTCCCAATATTCCTTAATATCTCTACGGCCAATCAAATCACATAAACTTCACAAAATTGTATTTAGATCGACAACTAAAACGAACAAGCTAATTTTTTCGAACAAAACTAAGTGCTATTGAATGGAATGATTGTTAATATCTACCTTAAATTCTAACTTCAACAAGTTTTGAAAAACTACATGAAATATATAATGAAAGCTTTCCTCTTAAAACAAAATTTGTAAGTGAGAAAAGTTTAAACAACCCGTGGATCACTCAAGCATTATCAACTCCATAAAAACTAAAAACAATCTTTTACAAGGACTATAAAATAGGTGCTGTTACCCAAGATTATTACAAACACTATCGTAACACACTTAACCAAACTATTAGACAGGCCAAAACAATCTTATTCACTAAGATATTTTGTAACTTTAAGAATGATACTAAAAAAATGTGGAACATTATCAACCAACTTACCAATAACAACCGTAAATCTATTAAGATAGATAACGTCACATACAATAATAATAAACTAAATACTTCTCTAGATATTGCTACAGCGTTTAATGGGAAATTTTTCACAAATATTGCCCCTGAGTTGACCGCGGTTTTCCACAATCTACTACTGATCCACTTAACTTCCTTAGAGGTGACTATCCTAATTCCATGGTAGTCCCTTTCCCGTCCATCCACAAGATGTTATAAGAGTCATTAATTCCCTAAAAAACCCAAAAAAAATAACACTTATGAATTCTCAAAAATCTATTATCAAAGAAAACAGAAACCAATTAGCAATACCATTATCGATCTTATTCAATCAATCTATTAAAAAGAGGTGAATTTCCACAGTGCCTTAAGCATTTCCACTTTTTATACCTATCCACAAAAAAGGTTCCTAAAAATGTCTTTTAAACAATTATAGACCCATATCACTGTTAAGTATTTTCTCTAAAATTTTGAAAAATTAATGAAAAAATCCCTACTAAATTTTCTTGAGTCTAAAATATTATTGTCCAGACAGTTTGGTTTTCGTACAGGCAGGAACACTTTTACAGCTTTAAAAACTTTCACCGAGGAAATATTCACTAGCTTGGATTCACAGCATTCTCTTTTAAGCATCTACATTGATTTCACTAAAGCATTTGACACAGTAAGACATGATATACTACTTCGAAAAATTACAACATTATGGGATACGAGGAACTGTAAATGATTGGTTTAGAGATTTAAATTATTCAATAGAACACAGTCAACAAAAACTACTCGATAGTATATCACCATCACTAACCGTTCGATATGGGGTTCCCAGGGAAGCGTGTTAGGTTCCTATTTTATTCCTTATCTATATAAATGATATTTCCTTATCTTTAACAACCCTTAAAACCATACTCTTCGCTGACGACTCAACCCTCTACATTACAGATACAAATCCAGTCAACATGATACACACTGCCAATTCCCGAGCTCCAAATTTAAAAAATGGTGTCTAAGTAAACAGATTGATTATAAAATTTAAGTAAAACTTTCTACATGGGTTTTTACCAATAGGCCACTAAACTTGCTTCCACCATTAATATAAAAACAACTCCATCATTAAAGAAAATGAGACACACACACTCTTGGGTGTAACACTGGATGATAAAATGACATTCAAACCTTATAACAAAAACCCCAAACTGAAATTTCAAAAAACTATATCCCTTCTATACAGAGTAAAAGATTTTGTACCCACTATATAATTGAAAACGCTTTACGATGCCCATGTCTTACCACATTTCCATTACTGTACACCAATCTGGTGCACCACTTACCCACGCATTTACTGCCCCTATTAAGAATGCAGAAACGACTAAATTTGGATTATTACTGACAGTGACTTCTACGCACATACACACCCCTTTTTAAACAATTAACACATTAAAACTTTTTGATATCAACAAATTAGAAATTGCAATCTATATGTTTTAAAACTATTAACGTGAAAAAAAATGCATTACTGCAACAACCACATCACAATTATCCTACACGCACCCAACATAACATCCGTATTCCAATACATAGCCCAACAATGTTCCAACATTCACTCTCTTATCTTGGCCCTAAACATGGAATGCTCTTCCAAAATGACGTAAAAGTTCTTCCTTCACTATATTCTTTTAAGAAAACATCTTAAAAATACATGCTGAATAAATACTAACTACACGCCACAAATGATTAAAATTTTGTGATGCATGTCAGTTTATTTGTTGTTTTGTGAGTTGTGGCCAACAACCTGTTGTTGACAGTCACAATGATGGAGGGGTTGGAGTGTTCTCGTACTTGTTTAAATGTTATATTATGTTACATACTAGATTCAATTTATACCATAATTGATCAATTATTGCCCGAAAAGCTTGCTTCCATGGGCTGCCTTAATGCTACAAATTATTGTATAGATAATATATAAGATGTACTGTTAAGGCATAATAAAATGTTTCAAATGTTTCAAATGTTTCAAATGTTTCAAATGTTACAATCTTTTATTTCCCTTTTGCATGCTAAATAGTTGTTTGTTTTAACTAAAGCTTTAATATTTAGTGGTAAGCTGTTGAATAATTTGAGGCCTGAACATATAATATTGTTTTTATATGTAGCTGTTCAGAACTGTGGACAAATCAAATCTACATTATTGTTCTAAATCTGATGAAGATTTTTCAATAAATTTTAACATTTTTATTTCCTGTATAACTAGTTATAAACATTTTATAAATCAATAATAATGAAAAGTATTTGTGTATTGAATCAAATTTCAACATCTTCATTGAAGAAATAATTTCAGTGACAGAGTCAAATTTGCCTAAGAAAAGAATACATCTGACAACTTTCTTCTGTGCTATGTTTACCTTATTTAAGAATGTTGGCCATGTGCTAGCCCAGATGGCCACACAGTATGTTAAATGAGGGTAACACAAGGCATAGTAAATACTAAGCAGTGCATCTACAGCAGTGGTCCTTAACCTTTTCAGAGGCGCCGAACCCTAACGAAAACCTCTGCACCTTGGCCGAACCCCTCAAATATGCGAAGAAAAAAATATTAATAAAAAAAAAAAAATTAGCGTTAAAATTCAAGAAATATTTAAATAATAAGAAGAATACATTTTGATTTAATTGATGCAAAAATTAGAGGAACATTGCCTCAAAATTCAAGTTTTTATTTGGATAAGAAGGAAGGAAGGAAGAACTCTGAAGCAGTGGCATATATAGGTCCTCTGAAAGGGGGTGGGGGGGAGCACAGAGGTGAATCCATGATTGTTTTAAGACGGGGCTGGGCGAGCAAAATGAGTCTCAACAGCTTGGGGTTCTGAGGAGGGGTCATGAAATTTGTTGAAAATCGAGCAATTTTAGGACATTTTGAGGCCTCTGGAGGGATATTTTGCACTAATCGGATATTCAATGGCAAAACAAGGCTGTGCCCCCCAAACGTATACGCCACTGCTCGGAAGTGAGAGAGCCGGGCGAGAAACACGCACTTTTAACAACCCGCACATGACTCCCTCCACCGCGCTGCTGAAATTTACGTTGATTTCGCGTATATTTTACTATGGTGAATAATCTGGAAGTTACAATAATATCAAAATTGCAATGATTTTGGAGGGCCTCCGCCGAACCCCTAAGACTGGCTCACCGAACCCCTGGGGTTCGATCGAACCCAGGTTAAGAACCACTGTACTAGAGGGACACACGCCGATGCAGGCTGAAATTGATAAGAGCATTGCAAATATTGATAAGAGTATTGAAAATATTGATAAGAGCATTGAAAATATTGATAAGAGCATTGAAAATATTGATAAGAGCATTACAAATATTGATAAGAGCATTGAAAATATTGATAAGAGCATTGAAAATATTGATAAGAGCATTGAAAATATTGATAAGAGCATTGAAAATATTGATAAGAGCATTGAAAATATTGATAAGAGAAAAGACAGACATAGATCAATACTATATTGGCCATTCCCCCTGTGTGAGGTATGCACACAGGGTACACTGCACACGACACACCCTTACGTGTTGCTACATACACTGTTACTCTCTTTCAAGGCAATAAAGATCGTGCATATTTTTCTTTTAAATGTCATTACAACCGGACCCGGGAAGTCCCAGGATCCCGGGCAAAAAGATTTCTCCCGGAATCCCGAGATGTTAAAAACACGCCAAAGGAAAAACTCTATAGAGTTGGAAGTGTTTACGTTGACGATAAATACAGAAATACAGTATACAGAAAAGAAAACAATTTACATAATTAATAATCATTGCATACAGATATTTTTAGTGTAGCGCAATAACTGAAGATGTTGAGGATACAAAGAATGAAAGAAAACGAAGAAATTATGGATATGAATCATCCTGAGAGTGTCAACGATTGGTTGATCAATTAAGTGATCATAAGAGGCAACCGCCTCACTCTTTGGCCGCCGCCTTGCGATATTGGCGGTGTTGTTGTCGCCATTCCCTCAAGAACTGTCGTTTCCGCTCCACCGCCTGCAAGCGTGCCTTCAGGTAGGCCTCGACGGCGGCCACCTCGGTGGGCGGGCCCACGACTCTCACGCTACGGGAGTGAGTGTTGGTGGCGGGGGGCACCGATACCCTCACGCTGGGGTATTTCTGTGCCAGCCTGATGAGTTCCTCGCCCCCGGGGCCCACCAGGTGGCGCCGCGTGTTGGGTGCCACATCCACCACCACTTTTGCTACGTTCATCTTGCGCCGCTCGGCTGCCTCACGCAACTGTGCCTCGATAACCTCCAGGCGGCCGGTGATGTCCTTGGCGGCGGCGGCCACCTGGCTCTTTGGGCCCTCGAGGATGATGTGCTTAGCGGTGCGATCCTGGGGCAAGGGCACCGTCACGCGCACGTTGGGGAAGTCCTTCCGCAGTTTTTGGACAGTGTCCCCCCGCGGCCCGATGACGTGCCGCCGTCTGCCCGGTGGCACGGCCAGCAACATCTTCACCGAGTCTTCCCTCCATGACTGCCGCACCTCATCGTCCCTTGAGGCTGCTTTACGCCGAGCCTTGACACGCTTCTGAGCAGGTGCCACGCTTGCCTCCACGCCCTTAGTGCCTTCTTTCTTGGCACTTTCCAAGGCACTTCCTTCAGACTTTTCCTCCGATTTTACTTCCTTCTTGCACTTTTTCCGAGTGCTGCCGACAGTGTGCCACTCGCCGGACTCGTCCACTGTCTCTTCATCCTTAGGGGGAGTCTTCTTCCGCCGTTTTTTGGGTTTTATACGAATGATTTTCCTTTCTGTGGGTGCCTCTTCGTCATATTGACTGCATCGAAGCTGCTGTTCGGCCAGATTCTTATTGGGCTCTTCGACGGATTCCTCTGAGTCCTTCTTCACCTCCCCGCACTGCTTTTCGTCTGGCTTTTCGAGCCACTGCCCCACCAAAAGCACAAAACACAGCATGGAACACACTGCAAGGGCTGTCACATTCTTTGTGAACATCTCGTGCTCGTGTTGAGCTTTGACGATTTGCTCCTCAATGCACCCAAAGAAGCTGCTTTGTCCTGCGGGATCTGGCCAGGAGGTTCCACCAGTCCTCACTGACCAGGGCCGCGCAGGCCTCCCGCGGCTCCTGAGGCGGGGCGGGGCGCAGAGGCCCCAGCCACCACCAGTGAGCCAGGAGCTCCCGTGCCTGCCAGGCAGTAGTGGCATGGAGGCCCAGGTCCTCCCATGCCTGCAGGGCCTCGGACACCCTCAGGTCCAAGGCGTCCTGCCACACGCTGCCGAGGAGGGCGGTGATGCCCACCACCACCAAGGTGAACACGGTCACCAGGGACACCTTGAGAATGAATGACTTGAGAATGGTTTTGTTTGCCATTTGATTTTATAATATATCTATCAATGACCAAAAACACAATGTTTATCACATGAGAAGAAAGGGGATGGTGGCGTCCACTACCACAGCGTGAATCTGATACTAACGTTTAGGCTTCCCTACACAGTGACGAAACCGTTGGTTTGCCAAGGCAGAAGGGGGAAACACACACACGCACACACACGCACACACACACACACACACACACACACACACACACACACACACACACACACACACACACACACACACACACACACACACACACACACACACACACACACACACACCGAAACAGGTCATATCCGACGCTTTAATACCCAAAGTCACTTCAACTTCTGCACATCATTACTAGTTCAACCTACATTTGATGATGATGAAAAACATCAGTAAAAGTCTTTGAGTAAAAAAGATGCACATGTGTATACCAGACAAGATCAACTCTACATAAAAACAAAACCTCATCAATTACTTTAATTTAAATTCAATCCAGTTCAATTCAAATTAATCTATAGTACCAACCAAAACTCTTGTCAAACTCATTTCAGATCAGAGCCTCCTTGCACGAGCATTGTAATAGTCTATCACGAGGGACACCATTCTGAACGGAGGGTATTTGGAGTTTTGACAGCACATCCCGGTCACCCAGTGGTGCGAATCTTGGGCTTTGTCCAAGAACATACGCCAACCACTGCTAAGAGGAACATGTAACACGCGGTGAAGAGATCATATATTGGTGACCTCGAATGTTCGCATTGACGGCATTGTTTATGTAGAACTTTCCATTATATAAAAAAAAAATACTAATGACTGGATAGATAAATGTGCGACTATCATCATCATTATACTCTTCATTACTAACACGATTACCATCATTATCAACATGATCATTTGTACATAGGAACATCTAGGGGTGTCAGGGCAGATTGGAGAATGATAAACATCAAGGTGTCTATATCGCCCATGGCAACTGTCTTTTCTCATGGAATATATATTTTTATATCTCTCATCTTTTTATCTCATATCCTCGTCATTGTGTTACTTTGCCCTCTCTTTCCTCATATAGAAAGTGCAGTAGAAGGAAAACACAAAGGAAGACACAAAACACGGAAGATACAAGACAGGAAACATAGCATAGTAAGTAAGTAAGTAAGTCAATATTTATTGCTATATAAGCATACAAATGCATGCAATTTAATAATAGCATAATAGCAAGTGTCTGTTTGAGCCGAAGCTCCCTGACAGGCAGATATCAATTACTAGGGGTGCTTTCAGACATGCCTAACCCTAGCTATAGCAAAATTTAACCTTGACAATACTGTTATGAAAGTAGTAAAAAAAAAATTGTGATCAAATTATGTGTTTATTACATAACTTATGCAAATGCACTAATAATAATATTAAAAAAAAAAAAAAAATAAAGTAGTTAGTTTTGCAATAGTTATACTTGTTAAAGTAGATCTTTCTAAGAGTTCTGAAGTATACAATCTTTTATTTCCCTTTTGAATGCTAAATAGTTGTTTGTTTTAAAATCAAGCTTTAATATTTAGTGGTAAGCTGTTGAATAATTTGAGGCCTGAACATAGAATATTGTTTTTATATATAGCTGTTCAGAACTGTGGACAAATCAAATCTACATTATTGCTTCTAGTCTGGTGAAGATTGTCAATAAATTTGAACATTTAATTTCCTGTATAACTAGCTATAAACATTTTATAAATCAATAAAAATGAAAAGTATTTGTGTATTGAATCAAATTTCAACATCTTCATTGAAGAAATAATTTCAGTGACAGAGTCAAATTTGCCTAAGAAAAGAATACATCTGACAACTTTCTTCTGTGCTATGTTTACCTTATTTAAGAATGTTGGCCATGTGCTAGCCCAGATGGCCACACAGTATGTTAAATGAGGGTAACACAAGGCATAGTAAATACTAAGCAGTGCATCTACAGCAGTGGTCCTTAACCTTTTCAGAGGCGCCGAACCCTAACGAAAACCTCTGCACCTTGGCCGAACCCCTCAAATATGCGAAGAAAAACATATTAATAAAAAATAAAAAATTAGCTTCAAAATTCAAGAAATATTTAAATAATAAGAAGAATACATTTTGATTTAATTGATGCAAAAATTAGAGGAACATTGCCTCAAAATTCAAGTTTTTATTTGGATAATAAGAAGGAAGGAAGAACTCTGAAGCAGTGGCATATATAGGTCCTCTGAAAAGGGGGGGAGGGGGGGGGGAGCACAGAGGTGAATCCATGATTGTTTTAAGACGGGGCTGGGCGAGCAAAGTGAGTCTCAACAGCTTGGGGGTCTGAGGAGGGGTCATGAAATTTGTTGAAAATCGAGCAATTTTAGGACATTGTGAGGCCTCAGGAGGGATATTTTGCACTAATCGGATATTCAATGGCAAAACAAGGCCGTGCCCCCCAAACGTATACGCCACTGCTCGGAAGTGAGAGAGCCGGGCGAGCACACGCACTTTTACACACCCGCACATGACTCCCTCCACCGCGCTGCTGAAATTTACGTTGATTTCGCGTATAGTTTACTATGGTGAATAATCTGGAATTACAATAATATCAAAATTGTAATGTTTTTGGAGGGCCTACGCCGAACCCCTAAGACTGGCTCACCGAACCCCTGGGGTTCGATCGAACCCAGGTTAAGAACCACTGTACTAGAGGGACACACGCCGATGCAGGCTGAAATTGATAAGAGCATTGCAAATATTGATAAGAGTATTGAAAATATTGATAAGAGCATTGAAAATAATGATAAGAGCATTGAAAATATTGATAAGAGCATTGAAAATATTGATAAGAGCATTGAAAATATTGATAAGAGCATTGAAAATATTGATAAGAGAAAAGACAGACATAGATCAATACTATATTGGCCATTCCCCCTGTGTGAGGTATGCACACAGGGTACACTGCACACGACACACCCTTACGTGTTGCTACATACACTGTTACTCTCTTTCAAGGCAATAAAGATCGTGCATATTTTTCTTTTAAATGTCATTACAACCGGACCCGGGAAGTCCCAGGATCCCGGGCAAAAAGATTTCTCCCGGAATCCCGAGATGTTAAAAACACGCCAAAGGAAAAACTCTATAGAGTTGGAAGTGTTTACGTTGACGATAAATACAGAAATACAGTATACAGAAAAGAAAACAATTTACATAATTAATAATCATTGAATACAGATATTTTTAGTGTAGAGCAATAACTGAAGATGTTGAGGATACAAAGAATGAAAGAAAACGAAGAAATGATGGATATGAATCATCCTGAGAGTGTCAACGATTGGTTGATCAATTAAGTGATCATAAGAGGCAACCGCCTCACTCTTTGGCCGCCGCCTTGCGATATTGGCGGTGTTGTTGTCGCCATTCCCTCAAGAACTGTCGTTTCCGCTCCACCGCCTGCAAGCGTGCCTTCAGGTAGGCCTCGACGGCGGCCACCTCGGCGGGCGGGCCCACGACTCTCACGCTACGGGAGTGAGTGTTGGTGGCGGGGGGCACCGATACCCTCACGCTGGGGTATTTCTGTGCCAGCCTGATGAGTTCTTCGCCCCCGGGCCCACCAGGTGGCGCCGCGTGCTGGGTGCCACATCCACCACCACTTTGACGTTCATCTTGCGCCCTCGGCTGCTCAGCAACTGTGCCTCGATAACCTCCAGGGCCGGGCCTCGGCCGGCCGCACTTGCCCAT
>JACEEZ010016425.1:339899-389524 GCA_016584305.1 Chionoecetes opilio
GCAGCTCGAGTACGTTCCCCCCCATGACGGCCGCTTTACGGCCAGCAACTCTTCACCGATCTTCCCTCCTGACTGCGCACTATCGTCCTTGAGGCTGCTTTACGCCGAGCTTTGACACGCTTCTGAGCAGGTGCCACGCTTGCCTCCACGCCCTTAGTGCCTTCTTTCTTGGCACTTTCCAAGGCACTTCCTTCAGACTTTTCCTCCGATTTTACTTCCTTCTTGCACTTTTTCCGAGTGCTGCCGACAGTGTGCCACTCGCCGGACTCGTTCACTGTCTCTTCATCCTTAGGGGGAGTCTTCTTCCGCCGTTTTTTGGGTTTTATACGAATGATTTTCCTTTCTGTGGGTGCCTCTTCGTCATGTTGACTGCATCGAAGCTGCTGTTCGGCCAGATTCTTATTGGGCTCTTCGACGGATTCCTCTGAGTCCTTCTTCACCTCCCCGCACTGCTTTTCGTCTGGCTTTTCGAGCCACTGCCCCACCAAAAGCACAAAACACAGCATGAAACACACTGCAAGGCTGTCACATTCTTTGTGAACATCTCGTGCTCGTGTTGAGCTTTGACGATTTGCTCCTCAATGCAGCCAAGAAGCTGCTTTGTCCTGCGGGATCTGGCCAGGAGGTTCCACCAGTCCTCACTGACCAGGGCCGCGCAGGCCTCCCGCGGCTCCTGAGGCGGGGCGGGGCGCAGAGGCCCCAGCCACCACCAGTGAGCCAGGAGCTCCCGTGCCTGCCAGGCAGTAGTGGCATGGAGGCCCAGGTCCTCCCATGCCTGCAGGGCCTCGGACACCCTCAGGTCCAAGGCGTCCTGCCACACGCTGCCGAGGAGGGCGGTGATGCCCACCACCACCAAGGTGAACACGGTCACCAGGGACACCTTGAGAATGAATGACTTGAGAATGGTTTTGTTTGCCATTTGATTTTATAATATATCAATCAATGACCAAAAACACAATGTTTATCACATGAGACAGAAAGGGGATGGTGGCGTCCACTACCACAGCGTGAATCTGATACTAACGTTTAGGCTTCCCTACACAGTGACGAAACCGTTGGTTTGCCAAGGCAGAAGGGGGAAACACACACACGCACACACACGCACACACACACACACACACACACACACACACACACACACACACACACACACACACACACACACACACACACACACACACACACACACACACACACACACACACACCGAAACAGGTCATATCCGACGCTTTAATACCCAAATTCACTTCAACTTCTGCACATCATTACTAGTTCAACCTACATTTGATGATCACGAAAAACATCAGTAAAAGTCTTTGAGTAAAAAAGATGCACATGTGTATACCAGACAAGATCAACTCTACATAAAAACAAAACCTCATCAATTACTTTAATTTAAATTCAATCCAGTTCAATTCAAATTAATCTATAGTACCAACCAAAACTCTTGTCAAACTCATTTCAGATCAGAGCCTCCTCGCACGAGCACTGTAATAGTCTATCACGAGGGACGCCATTCTGAACGGAGGATATTTGGAGTTTTGACAGCACATCCCGGTCACTCAGTGGTGCGAATCTTGGGCTTTGTCCAAGAACCTACGCCAACCACTGCTAAGAGGAACATGTAACACGCGGTGAAGAGATCATATATTGGTGACCTCGAATGTTCGCATTGACGGCATTGTTTATGTAGAACTTTCCATTATATAAAAAAAAAATACCAATGACTGGATAGATAAATGTGCGACTATCATCATCATTATACTCTTCATTACTAACACGATTACCATCATTATCAACATGATCATTTGTACATAGGAACATCTAGGGGTGTCAGGGCAGATTGGAGAATGATAAACATCAAGGTGTCTATATCGCCCATGGCAACTGTCTTTTCTCATGGAATATATATTTTTATATCTCTCATCTTTTCATCTCATATCCTCGTCATTGTGTAACTTTGCCCTCTCTTTCCTCATATAGAAAGTGCAGTAGAAGGAAAACACAAAGGAAGACACAAAACACGGAAGATACAAGACAGGAAACATAGCATAGTAAGTAAGTAAGTAAGTCAATATTTATTGCTATATAAGCATACAAATGCATACAATTTTAATAATAGCATAATAGCAAGTGTCTGTCGAGCCGAAGCTCCCTGACAGGCAGATATCAATTACTAGGGGTGCTTTCAGACATGCCTAAACCCTAACTATAGCAAAATTTAACCTTGACAATACTGTTATGAATAGTAGTAAAAAAATAGTGATCAAATTATGTGTTATTACATAACTTATGCAAATGCACTAATAATAATATTAAAAAAAAATAAAAAAAATAAAGTAGTTAGTTTTGCAATGGTTATACTTGTTAAAGTAGATCTGCTAAGAGTTCTGAAGTATACAATCTTTTATTTCCCTTTTGCATGCTAAATAGTTGTTTGTTTTAACTAAAGCTTTAATATTTAGTGGTAAGCTGTTGAATAATTTGAGGCCTGAACATAGAATATTGTTTTTATATATAGCTGTTCAGAACTGTGGACAAATCAAATCTACATTATTGCTTCTAGTCTGATGAAGATTGTCAATAAATTTGAACATTTAATTTCCTGTATAACTAGCTATAAACATTTTATAAATCAATAATAATGAAAAGTATTTGTGTATTGAATCAAATTTCAACATCTTCATTGAAGAAATAATTTCAGTGACAGAGTCAAATTTGCCTAAGAAAAGAATACATGTGACAACTTTCTTCTGTGCTATGTTTACCTTATTTAAGAATGTTGGCCATGTGCTAGCCCAGATGGACACACAGTATGTTAAATGAGGGTAACACAAGGCATAGTAAATACTAAGCAGTGCATCTACAGCAGTGGTTCTTAACCTTTTCAGAGGCGCCGAACCCTAACGAAAACCTCTGCACCTTGGCCGAACCCCTCAAATATGCGAAGAAAAAAATATTAATAAAAAAAAAAAATTAGCTTCAAAATTCAAGAAATATTTAAATAATAAGAAGAATACATTTTGATTTAATTGATGCAAAAATTAGAGGAACATTGCCTCAAAATTCAAGTTTTTATTTGGATAATAAGAAGGAAGGAAGAACTCTGAAGCAGTGGCATATATAGGTCCTCTGAAAGGGGGGTGGGGGGGGCACATAGGTGAATCCATGATTGTTTTAAGACGGGGCTGGGCGAGCAAAGTGAGTCTCAACAGCTTGGGGGTCTGAGGAGGGGTCATGAAATTTGTTGAAAATCGAGCAATTTTAGAACATTTTGAGGCCTCAGGAGGGATATTTTGCACTAATCGGATATTCAATGGCAAAACAAGGCCGTGCCCCCCAAACGTATACGCCACTGCTCGGAAGTGAGAGAGCCGGGCGAGCACACGCACTTTTACACACCCGCACATGACTCCCTCCACCGCGCTGCTGAAATTTACGTTGATTTCGCGTATATTTTACTATGGTGAATAATCTGGAATTACAATAATATCAAAATTGCAATGATTTTGGAGGGCCTACGCCGAACCCCTAAGACTGGCTCACCGAACCCCTGGGGTTCGATCGAACCCAGGTTAAGAACCACTGTACTAGAGGGACACACGCCGATGCAGGCTGAAATTGATAAGAGCATTGCAAATATTGATAAGAGTATTGAAAATATTGATAAGAGCATTGAAAATAATGATAAGAGCATTGAAAATATTGATAAGAGCATTGAAAATATTGATAAGAGCATTGAAAATAATGATAAGAGCATTGAAAATATTGATAAGAGCATTGAAAATATTGATAAGAGCATTGAAAATATTGATAAGAGCATTGAAAATATTGATAAGAGCATTGAAAATATTGATAAGAGCATTGAAAATATTGATAAGAGCATTGAAAATATTGATAAGAGAAAAGACAGACATAGATCAATACTATATTGGCCATTCCCCCTGTGTGAGGTATGCACACAGGGTACACTGCACACGACACACCCTTACGTGTTGCTACATACACTGTTACTCTCTTTCAAGGCAATAAAGATCGTGCATATTTTTCTTTTAAATGTCATTACAACCGGACCCGGGAAGTCCCAGGATCCCGGGCAAAAAGATTTCTCCCGGAATCCCAAGATGTTAAAAACACGCCAAAGAAAAAACTCTATAGAGTTGGAAGTGTTTACGTTGACGATAAATACGAAATACAGTATACAGAAAAGAAACAATTTACATAATTAATAATCATTGAATACGATATTTTTAGTGTAGAGCAAAACTGAAGATGTTGAGGATACAAAGAATGAAAGAAAACGAAGAAATGATGGATATAAATCATCCTGAGAGTGTCAACGATTGGTTGATCAATTAAGTGATCATAAGAGGCAACCGCCTCACTCTTTGGCCGCCGCCTTGCGATATTGGCGGTGCTGTTGTCGCCATTCCCTCAAGAACTGTCGTTTCCGCTCCACCGCCTGCAAGCGTGCCTTCAGGTAGGCCTCGACGGCGGCCACCTCGGCGGGCGGGCCCACGACTCTCACGCTACGGGAGTGAGTGTTGGTGGCGGGGGGCACCGATACCCTCACGCTGGGGTATTTCTGTGCCAGCCTGATGAGCTCCTCGCCCCCGGGGCCCACCAGGTGGCCCCCGCGTGTTGGGTGCCACATCCACCACCACTTTTGCTACGTTCATCTTGCGCCGCTCTCGCTGCCTCACGCAACTGTGCCTCGATAACCTCCAGGCGGCCGGTGATGTCCTTGGCGGCGGCGGCCACCTGGCTCTTTGGGCCCTCGAGGATGATGTGCTTAGCGGTGCGATCCTGGGGCAAGGGCACCGTCACGCGCACGTTGGGGAAGTCCTTCCGCAGTTTTTGGACAGTGTCCCCCCGCGGCCCGATGACGTGCCGCCGTCTGCCCGGTGGCACGGCCAGCAACATCTTCACCGAGTCTTCCCTCCATGACTGCCGCACCTCATCGTCCCTTGAGGCGGGCTTTACCGCCGACCCTTGACACGCTTCTGAGCAGGTGCCACGCTTGCCTCCACGCCCTTAGTGCCTTCTTTCTTGGCACTTTCCAAGGCACTTCCTTCAGACTTTTCCTCCGATTTTACTTCCTTCTTGCACTTTTTCCGAGTGTTGCCGACAGTGTGCCACTCGCCGGACTCGTCCACTGTCTCTTCATCCTTAGGGGGAGTCTTCTTCCGCCGTTTTTTGGGTTTTATACGAATGATTTTCCTTTCTGTGGGTGCCTCTTCGTCATATTGACTGCATCGAAGCTGCTGTTCGGCCAGATTCTTATTGGGCTCTTCGACGGATTCCTCTGAGTCCTTCTTCACCTCCTCGCACTGCTTTTCGTCTGGCTTTTCGAGCCACTGCCCCACCAAAAGCACAAAACACAGCATGGAACACACTGCAAGGCCTGTCACATTCTTTGTGAACATCTCGTGCTCGTGTTGAGCTTTGACGATTTGCTCCTCAATGCAGCCAAGAAGCTGCTTTGTCCTGCGGGATCTGGCCAGGAGGTTCCACCAGTCCTCACTGACCAGGGCCGCGCAGGCCTCCCGCGGCTCCTGAGGCGGGGCGGGGCGCAGAGGCCCCAGCCACCACCAGTGAGCCAGGAGCTCCCGTGCCTGCCAGGCAGTAGTGGCATGGAGGCCCAGGTCCTCCCATGCCTGCAGGGCCTCGGACACCCTCAGGTCCAAGGCGTCCTGCCACACGCTGCCGAGGAGGGCGGTGATGCCCACCACCACCAAGGTGAACACGGTCACCAGGGACACCTTGAGAATGAATGACTTGAGAATGGTTTTGTTTGCCATTTGATTTTATAATATATCAATCAATGACCAAAAACACAATGTTTATCACATGAGCAGAAAGGGGATGGTGGCGTCCACTACCACAGCGTGAATCTGATACTAACGTTTAGGCTTCCCTACACAGTGACGAAACCGTTGGTTTGCCAAGGCAGAAGGGGGAAACACACACAACACACACACCACACACACACAACACACACACACACACACACAACACACACACACACACACACACCCCACACCACACAACACACACACACACACACACCACACACACACACAACCACACCACACCAACACACACACACAACACACCAACACACACACACACACTTACACACTCACACTCATACACACACACCAACAAACATCACCAAAACACGAAAAGTCTTGAGTTTTAAACCAAATTCACTTCAACTCTGCACATCATACAGTCAACCTACATTTGATGATCACCGTTCAAAATTCAGAAAAGTCTGAGTAAAAATGCAAGTGATACCAACAGACAACTCTATAACAAAACCTCATTTTAATACTTAATAAATCATCCAGTTCATTCAAATTATCAAGGGACCCATCTTGCAAATCATTCGAGAGCCTCCTCGCACAGCACTGGATCACTCAGTTTTGGGTTTTCGCACATACTTGGGCGACTTTTGTCCAAGAACCTACGCCAACACTGCTAGAGGAACAGTAACACGCGGTGAAAAGATCATATATTGGTGACCTCGAATGTTCGCATTGACGGCATTGTTTATGTAGAACTTTCCATTATATAAAAAAAAAATACCAATGACTGGATAGATAAATGTGCGACTATCATCATCATTATACTCTTCATTACTAACACGATTACCATCATTATCAACATGATCATTTGTACATAGGAACATCTAGGGGTGTCAGGGCAGATTGGAGAATGATAAACATCAAGGTGTCTATATCGCCCATGGCAACTGTCTTTTCTCATGGAATATATATTTTTATATCTCTCATCTTTTCATCTCATATCCTCGTCATTGTGTAACTTTGCCCTCTCTTTCCTCATATAGAAAGTGCAGTAGAAGGAACACACAAAGGAAGACACAAAACACGGAAGATACAAGACAGGAAACATAGCATAGTAAGTAAGTAAGTAAGTCAATATTTATTGCTATATAAGCATACAAATGCATACAATTTTAATAATAGCATAATAGCAAGTGTCTGTCGAGCCGAAGCTCCTACAGGCAGATATCAATTACTAGGGGTGCTTTCAGACATGCCTAAACCCTAGCTATAGCAAAATTTAACCTTGACAATACTGTTATGAATAGTAAAAAAATAGTGATCAAATTATGTGTTATTACATAACTTATGCAAATGCACTAATAATAATATTAAAAAAAAAAAAATAAATAAAGTAGTTATTTTGCATAGTTATACTTGTTTAAAGTAGATCTGCTAAGAGTTCTGAAGTATACAATCTTTTATTTCCCTTTTGAATGCTAAATAGTTGTTTGTTTTAACTAAAGCTTTAATATTTAGTGGTAAGCTGTTGAATAATTTGAGGCCTGAACATAGAATATTGTTTTTATATATAGCTGTTCAGAACTGTGGACAAATCAAATCTACATTATTGCTTCTAGTCTGATGAAGATTGTCAATAAATTTGAACATTTAATTTCCTGTATAACTAGCTATAAACATTTTATAAATCAATAATAATGAAAAGTATTTTGTGTATTGAATCAAATTTCAACATCTTCATTGGAAGAAATAATTTCAGTGACAGAGTCAAATTTGCCTAAGAAAGAGATACATCTGACAACTTTCTTCTGTGCTATGTTTACCTTATTTAAGAATGTTGGCCATGTGCTAGCCCCGATGGACACACAGTATGTTAAGTGAGGGTAACACAAGGTATAGTAAATACTAAGCAGTGCATCTACAGCAGTGGTTCTTAACCTTTTCAGAGGCGCCGAACCCTAACGAAAACCTCTGCACCTTGGCCGAACCCCTCAAATATGCGAAGAAAAAAATATTAATAAAAAAAAAAAAAATTAGCTTCAAAATTCAAGAAATATTTAAATAATAAGAAGAATACATTTTGATTTAATTGATGCAAAAATTAGAGGAACATTGCCTCAAAATTCAAGTTTTTATTTGGATAATAAGAAGGAAGGAAGAAATCTGAAGCAGTGGCATATATAGGCCCTCTGAAAGGGTGGGGGGGAGGCACAAGGGTGAATTCCAGGATTGTTTTAAGACGTTGCTGGGCGAGCAAAGTGAGTCTCAACAGCTTGGGGTTCTGAGGAGGGGTCATGAAATTTGTTGAAAATCGAGCAATTTTAGGACATTGTGAGGCCTCAGGAGGGATATTTTGCACTAATCGGATATTCAATGGCAAAACAAGGCCGTGCCCCCCAAACGTATACGCCACTGCTCGGAAGTGAGAGAGCCGGGCGAGCACACGCACTTTTACACACCCGCACATGACTCCCTCCACCGCGCTGCTGAAATTTACGTTGATTTCGCGTATATTTTACTATGGTGAATAATCTGGAAGTTACAATAATATCAAAATTGCAATGATTTTGGAGGGCCTACGCCGAACCCCTAAGACTGGCTCACCGAACCCCTGGGGTTCGATCGAACCCAGGTTAAGAACCACTGTACTAGAGGGACACACGCCGATGCAGGCTGAAATTGATAAGAGCATTGCAAATATTGATAAGAGTATTGAAAATATTGATAAGAGCATTGAAAATAATGATAAGAGCATTGAAAATATGATAATTGAATAAGAGCATTGAAATATTGATAAGAGCATTGAAAATATTGATAAGAGCATTGAAAATTGATAGAGCATTGAAAATGATAAGAGCATTGAAATATTGATAAGAGCATTGAAAATATTGATAAAGCATTGAAAATATTGATAAAGCATTGAAAATATTGATAATGAGAAAAGACAGACATAGATCAATACTATATTGGCCATTCCCCCTGTGTGAGGTATGCACACAGGGTACACTGCACACGACACACCCTTACGTGTTGCTACATACACTGTTACTCTCTTTCAGGCAATAAAGATCGTGCATATTTTTCTTTTAAATGTCATTACAACCGGACCCGGGAAGTCCCAGGATCCCGGGCAAAAAGATTTCTCCCGGAATCCCGAGATGTTAAAAACACGCCAAAGGAAAAACTCTATAGAGTTGGAAGTGTTTACGTTGACGATAAATACAGAAATACAGTATACAGAAAAGAAAACAATTTACATAATTAATAATCATTGAATACAGATATTTTTAGTGTAGAGCAATAACTGAAGATGTTGAGGATACAAAGAATGAAAGAAAACGAAGAAATGATGGATATGAATCATCCTGAGAGTGTCAACGATTGGTTGATCAATTAAGTGATCATAAGAGGCAACCGCCTCACTCTTTGGCCGCCGCCTTGCGATATTGGCGGTGCTGTTGTCGCCATTCCCTCAAGAACTGTCGTTTCCGCTCCACCGCCTGCAAGCGTGCCTTCAGGTAGGCCTCGACGGCGGCCACCTCGGCGGGCGGGCCCACGACTCTCACGCTACGGGAGTGAGTGTTGGTGGCGGGGGGCACCGATACCCTCACGCTGGGGTATTTCTGTGCCAGCCTGATGAGTTCCTCGCCCCCGGGGCCCACCAGGTGGCGCCGCGTGTTGGGTGCCACATCCACCACCACTTTTGCTACGTTCATCTTGCGCCGCTCGGCTGCCTCACGCAACTGTGCCTCGATAACCTCCAGGCGGCCGGTGATGTCCTTGGCGGCGGCGGCCACCTGGCTCTTTGGGCCCTCGAGGATGATGTGCTTAGCGGTGCGATCCTGGGGCAAGGGCACCGTCACGCGCACGTTGGGGAAGTCCTTCCGCAGTTTTTGGACAGTGTCCCCCCGCGGCCCGATGACGTGCCGCCGTCTGCCCGGTGGCACGGCCAGCAACATCTTCACCGAGTCTTCCCTCCATGACTGCCGCACCTCATCGTCCCTTGAGGCTGCTTTACGCCGAGCCTTGACACGCTTCTGAGCAGGTGCCACGCTTGCCTCCACGCCCTTAGTGCCTTCTTTCTTGGCACTTTCCAAGGCACTTCCTTCAGACTTTTCCTCCGATTTTACTTCCTTCTTGCACTTTTTCCGAGTGCTGCCGACAGTGTGCCACTTTTGCCGGGCTCGTCCACTGTCTCCCTTTATCCTTAGGGGGAGGGCTTTTTCCCCCGTTTTTTTGGGTTTTAAACGAAAGATTTTTCCCTTTTTGTGGGGGGCCCTTTTCGCATTTACTGCCCTCGAAGCTGCTGTTTTCCCGATTTCCCCTTTTTGGGCCCCTTCGACGGGTTCCTCTGGTCCTTCTTTTACCTCCTCGCACTGCTTTTTTTTCTGGCTTTTTGAGCACTGGGCCCCCCCAAAAGCACAAAAAAACAGCTGGAAAACCCCCGCCAAAGGGCCCGTCAAAATTCTTTGTGAAAAATCTCGTGCCCCGTGTTGACTTTGACGATTTTTCTCCTCAAAGCAGCCCAAAAAGCTCTTTTTCCTGGGGTCTGGGCCCGGAGGTTCCACCGTCCTCACTGACCAGGGCCGCGCGGCCTCCCCCGGCTCCTGAGGGGGGGGGGGGCGCAGAGGGGCCCCCCCACCACCAATGACCCGGGGCTCCCGTCCTGCCAGGGTAGTGGGGATGGAGGCCCAGGTCCCCCCATGCCCCGCGGGCCTCGGCACCCCGAGGCCAAACTTTTCCCCCCCCCACCCCTGCCCCGGGGGGGCGGGGGATCCCCACCACCACCAAGGGGGGAACCGGTTCCCCCAGGGACACCTTGAGAATGAAAAGCCTTTTGGGGAAAGGGTTTTGTTTGCCCTTTGTTTTAAAAATAATCAAACAAAGAACCCCAAAAAAACAATGGTTTTTTCACAAAGAAGAAAAAGGGAAAGGTGGCGTCCCCCTACCACGCGTGAATCTGATACAAAAGTTTAGGCTTCCCCACCATGACGAAAACCCTTTGTTTGCCAAAGGAGAAGGGGGAAACACACACACGGGGGGGGACCCCCGCACACCACACACAACCCCAACAACCCACAACCCACCCCACACACCCCCACACACCCCACACACACAAACACACACAAAAAAAAACACACAACACCCCCCCACACACACAAAACACACACCACCCCCACACAAACACAAAAAGAACAGGTCATTCCGACGCTTTTTAAAACCCAAAATTCCCCTTTAACTTCTGCACATCTTACTAGTTTTACCTACATTTTTGTTAAAAAAAAACCAGTAAAATTCTTTTGGGAAAAAAGAAAGCCCCATTTGTATACCAACCCGATCAACTCTACTAAAAAACAAAACCTCTCCAAATTTTTAATTTAAATTCAATCCAGTTCAAATTTAAAATTTAAACTAAGTACCAAACCCAAAACCCCTTTTTCAAAATCTTTCAGATCAGAGCCTTTCCCCGCAGACACTGGGAATAGTCCCATCACGAGGGACGCCCTTTTGAACGGGGGATTTTTGGAAATTTGACAGCACATCCCGGGCACTCGGTTGGTGCGGGAAACTTTTGGTTTGTCCAAAAACCTCGCCAACCACTGTAAGAGGAATGTAACACGCGGTGGAAAAATCATATATTTGGGGACCTCGATGTTCCCCTTGAAGGCATTTTTTATGTAAAAACTTTTCCCTTATATAAAAAAAATCCCAAAGCTGATAGATAAATGTCGACTATCACCCATTATACTCTTTTATTAATAAAACCCATTACCCTCATTATCAACATGACATTTTTCATAGGGCCCTCTAGGGGGGGTCAGGGCCGATTTGGGAATGTAAAAATCAAGGGGTCTATTTTCGCCCATGGCAAAGGGCTTTTTTTCATGGAATTATATTTTTTATCTCTCTCTTTTCCCCTCCCCAATCCCCGTCATTGTGTAACTTTGCCCCTCTTTCCCAAAAGAAAAGTGGGAGTAAAAAAAACACAAAGGGAAAACACAAAAAACGGAAAATACAAGACAGGAAAAAAGCATGTAAATTTAAATAAGTAAGTCAAAATTTATTTCTATATAAAATACAAATGCAACAATTTTAATAATAGCATAAAACAAATGTCTGTTGAGCCAAACTCCCTTACGGCAAAATATCAATTACTAGGGGGGGCTTTTGACATGCCAAAACCCCAGCTATAGCAAAAATTTTAAACCCTTTAAATTTCTGTTTGAATAATTAAAAAAAAAAAAGTTTTCAAAAATTTTATTTTTTACATAACTTATGCAAATGCACTAATAAAATTTTAATTTTAAAAAAAAAAAAAAAAATAAAAAAAAAAAAGTTTTTGCATGGGTTTTACTTTTTTAAAGTAAATCTGCTAAGAGTTTTTGAAGTATAAAAATCTTTTATTTCCCTTTGAAAAGCTAAAAATTTGTTTGTTTTTAAAATAAAGCTTTAATTTTTATTGGGGGGGAAGCTTTTTAATTTTGGGGCCTTTAACTAGAATTTTTGTTTTTAATTAAGTGTTTCAAACTGTGGACAAAACCCAAATTTTTACATTATTGCTTCTAGTCTGATGAAGATTGTCAATAAATTTGAACATTTAATTTCCTGTATAACTAGCTATAAACATTTTATAAATCAATAATAATGACAAGTATTTGTGTATTCAATCGAATTTCAACATTTTCATTGAAGAAATAATTTCAGTGACAGAGTCAAATTTGCCTAAGAAAAGAATACATCTGACAACTTTCTTCTGTGCTATTGTTACCTTATTTAAGAATGTTGGCCATGTGCTAGCCCAGATGGACACACAGTATGTTAAGTGAGGGTAACACAAGGTATAGTAAATACTAAGCAGTGCATCTACAGCAGTGGTTCTTAACCTTTTCAGAGGCGCCGAACCCTAACGAAAACCTCTGCACCTTGGCCGAGACCCTCAAATATGCGAAGAAAAAAATATTAATACAAAACAGAAAAATTGCTTCAAAATTCAAGAAATATTTAAATAAGAAGAAGAATACATTTTGATTTAATTGATGCAAAAATTAGAGGAACATTGCCTCAAAATTCAAGTTTTTATTTGGATAATAAGAAGGAAGGAAGAACTCTATAGCAGTGGCATATATAGGTCCTCTGAAAGGGGGGGGGGGGGCACAGAGGTGAATACATGATTGTTTTAAGACGGGGCTAGGCGAGCGAAGTGAGTCTCAACAGCTTGGGGGTCTGAGGAGGGGTCATGTAATTTGTTGAAAATCGAATATTTTTAGGACATTTTGAGGCCTCAGGAGGGATATTTTGCACTAATCGGATATTCAATGGCAAAACAAGGCTGTGCCCCCCAAACGTATACGCCACTGCTCGGAAGTGAGAGAGCCGGACGAGCACACGCACTTTTACACACCCGCACATGACTCCCTCCATCGCCCTGCTGAAATTTACGTTGATTTCGCGTATAGTTTACTCTGGTGAATTATCTGGATTTACAATAATAGCAAAATTGCAATGTTTTTGGAGGGCCTACGCCGAACCCCTAAGACTGGCTCACCGAACCCCTGGGGTTCGATCGAACCCAGGTTAAGAACCAGTGTAGACTAAGCAGAATTGGTAACAGCGTAACAGCTACATACGGATATTTCGTGGTAAAATTATCATTGCACTTTCTAATTTCTTAGTAAACACGGGATTTCGATTTTTTTTTTTTTTTTATTCCATACAGTACTGCTTATCCAGTTTAAATAGGTGTTAATACTATACAGGGGTGTTGAAGTGAGATTTTGAATGTTTTTATGGAAGATTTGGTATGAATATAGTCAAGGAGAGAGCCTGAACTATTCCTGCGCTACACCCAAGCTTAACGAAAACCTACAATCAATAAAGCAACAATCTAACTTACAACAGACGCTACCTGGTACAAGTTTATAAAAAATATATAAAAAAAAGAAGAAGGTAAAACTATTTTTCTGATAGATTTTGATGTTTTGAAAGAACCTGCGCCAGGGACCTTTCTTTTTCTTGGCAATCACTATACATTTTTTTAGAACCTACGAACATAAGAAAATAAGGAAGCTAAAAGAGGCGTGAGACCTACACGTGATAGTTCCTGTTACTTAACACTACCTACATCCACCTTTCATCCCCATCCATGAATTTATCTAGCCTCCCTTTAAAGCTCTCTCTATAATGACTACACACTAACTACCTGTTTACTGAGTCCATTTTAACCCTCTTGACCCCACCTGTGAAAAATTAGTGATTTCCAAGAAAAACAAACCAGATTATTCCAAAACATCAAAATCTGGTTAATTTGCAGAAAGAGGTTAATTCTCAAGTAATTTTTTAAGGAATATTAATTAGTTTTTCTGGTCTTTTTGTATGTGATTTGACTGATTTTGGGATTCATTTCTGGGGCAAAGCACTTGTTTCTGAGTCCCCCCTTCCCCCTCCCCCACACACACTTGTGGGACCCGGGGGAAAACCGGTTTTTTGGGGCAGGGAACATAATATCAGCCATATCATTCTACTGTTATCTATGTATCAGCTTATAAAGTTGTTTTATCCCTACATCAAGCCTACTTACACTCTAGGCAATACATGTGTAGACCTATAGCTCCTGGGAGGCCTATATATGTTGTCCTTAATGGGATATCTTTCTTTGCAATGACCTTAATTCCTAACATCAGCTTACCGCTCATCTATTGCTGGGCTTTTTATTTTATATCCCTTGTTTGTTTGTTTGCTTCTATGTTAAACTGTAATAGATGTGAATAAAGCTAAAAAAAAAAAAGCCTACCTGCATTACCGTATACTTTAACCCCTTGAGACCCATAACGTAATTTCCATTGTAGTGTGGGTGCCATTAGACGATTTTTAGTGACTATAAGCAATATTTTATAGATATGACCTGTTTAGTATCCTTGTCCACTAACTAATTTGGTATATTCAGTAATTTTTCGTAATTTTATGGCTAAGAACAGACTATTTTTTACAGCTAAGGAAAGATCTGGGGTTAATAATAAGCATGCACCAAGTTTTCATGAGAAGCTTAAAATCACTAGCCATTTAAAACTTCTATTATTTCATTGTAGGCTGGTATAGACCTGCATACGTCTTCGATGCCTCACTAATTATTTATTTACTTACTTATTTACATATTTAGTTACTTATTTAGGCAGGTAGTTAGTGCGGAGTCATTAGAGAGCTGGAGGCTGGATAAATTCATGGATGGGGATGAAAGGTGGATGTAGGTAGTGTTATTTGTAACGGGAACTATCTCGTGTAGGTCTTCCAGCCTCTTGTAGCTTCCTTATTTTCTGATATCCTTATGTTCTTTTTTCGATATTTGTTATCTTCATTTCCAAGCTTATTTCATCACCCTTTTCTTCTCTCCCTTTCCCTCCCTCATTAGAGCTGACAGGGCTAACTTATTTCAGTATCTTTTTATTTATTTTCCTGCGCCTTTTCCTCCCCAGGTGCTTATTTAACATATTCTTACGGCCTCTTGTAGCTTCCTTATTTTCTTATATTATCATTACTATTCATTATTATCCCATTTCTCATCCAATATTCACGTCTCTCACTCTTCTATCCTCTCTCCTTATCCTCCCATTGTAAAGGCCTCTTACACTATTCTTCACTATACACTTACCTATACACTTACACTATACCTTACACTATAACACTTACACTATACACTTTACACTATATACTTACACTATACACTTACACTATAACTTACACTTACACTTACCTATACACTTACTTACACTATATCCTTCACTATACACTTACACTATATACTTACACTATACACTTACACTATACACTTACACTATACACTTACACTATACACTTACACTATACACTAACACTGTACACTTACATTATACACTTACACTATATACTTACACTATACACTTACACTATACACTTACACTATACACTTACACTATACACTTACACTATACACTTACACTATACACTTACACTATACACTTACACTATACACTTACACTATATACTTACACTATACACTTACACTATACACTTCACTTACACGTACACTTACACTATACACTTACACTATAACTTTACACTATAACTTACATATACACTTCACTATACACTTACACTATTACTTACCTATACCCAAAACTTACACTAATATACTTACACTATACACTTACACTATACACTTACACTATATACTTACACTATATACTTACACCTATAATACTTACACTAATACACTTACACTACTATACTTTACACTATACCCTTACACTATACACTTACCATACACTTACAACTATACACTATATAGTAATATTATCACTATATATAGTATGTTATATTCACTTATATAACACTTATATAGTGTAAGTATATATACTTCACTATGCACTAACAACTATATAACTTACACTATATAACTTACACTATACACTTCCTATACACTTACACTATATACTTACACTATAACTTACACTATACCACTTACACTAATATACTTACACTATAAACACTTACACTATACACTACACTATATACTTACACTATCTATTTGTGCCACTCCTATGCATCATTCTTTGTTACCTCACTTCATGTTTCTCAAATGAAAGATTTATTGACGCCCTTTTGGCTACTCCTGCGGAGGCTATTGGGGCCTTCGGCCACCACTTGTTTGGGGCCAAAGCCACCAAACACAGACTCTCCAGATAGCCCTTCTAACTTTCCTAAAATCATGGATGTAGAAATGTATGTATTCCCCCCACCCTTCACTACCCATTACCCATCACCAACACCCTTCACTCGACCTTTACCATCACCCCCCACCTATTCCTCACCATCACCCATCACCCCACCCATTGACACCATCACCCCACACCATTCCCCATCACCCTACATCAAGGTTTCCTCAATTCCAATGATCTGAAACTCGAGAAATGCCAGTGGTCGCTGGCAGTTTTAACTCAAAGGTTGGTCTACTGTGTTTTGGCTCCGCGACTAATATTTTTCATAAATTAATTTCGCGATAAAATTGATGCACCGCATCTGAATACCAAAAAATATAGTTCTTCTGTTGTTCTACTAATTATATGGATAACATGCATTACGATGGAACGTTCTATAATAGCAATTTAATGCAAATTACTCGCCTCGAGTAGCAAAGCTTAATATATTTTTTACATGTATTTTGTGGCATGTAAAATTTGGGCGATGTTCACACTGTTTTCTAAGACAGTACTGCTGCGTCTGGCAAACGCTTGTCAAAATACAATAAGCAAATGCCTTGGAAAAACGAAGAATAAGGAATGCCGAAATCGGCTTGCTGCTGCGACAATGTAGGTTATAATTGTGGAGGCGACGTGCCGCGGCGGGGAGTGGTGGGCGGGGAGATTGTGGCGGGGAGATTGAATCAAAACATTGCCACTTCACGCGTCGACTCATTGCACTTCCAGGCTTTCTATCTGATTGATACACAATAATAACAGGAAAATATGACTGCCTAGGTATAGATAACTTCTAAACATTCGTTATTGACTATATAATATCATAGAGTAGCATTTACCTCGCCTCCTCAACTATAACCTACTTGGTTATTTGGTTATATACAATGTTTTACAGAATCAGGCTTCTATACAATATACATATAGAAGAAAATCGTTCTTAATATTATACTTGTGTGTTTTAAGTGCAGTGGAATAAGCCCATATTTTTCTTTCAAGTTGACCAACTTTTCACCAAATTATGAGTTAAAACTGCCAGCGACCACTGGCATTTCGGAGTTGCAGTTCTCTCTAATTCTCGCAACCCACTTTTTTTTCACAATTCTCGCTAATAGGCTGCTAAAAAAAAAAAAAAAAAAGTGATCGGATCATCTCATAAGTGGGCTTAAAACCTTCCCCTGGTCGAGCTGGTTCCAAAACGGTGACATATGATGGGATTCCGCCACGGGGGGCGGCACATATCGCGGACAGACAGACACACACACACACACTTTCGCTTATATTATTATAGAAGGAAAGATGAAAGGGTTAAAGGTATTACTTAACCTAGCACAGCAGACTGATATGACCTGCAAGCATAGTGTGACCAGGGTTATCTTAATGTAATCCCGTGTGATCTACGCAAAGCTGTCTCGGGGTTCTAGAAAAGTGTAAAGATATATTAGTGTGTGTTTGCTAAGTAGATAAAAATACTGTCACTTAGCTGACCAGGTTCCCGTTCGGCACGAGGGACGAATGAGTAAATAGATGATCGGGCACTGTCCTTCAACCCCGGCAAACTGACGAAGCGACTAGGTTCATTTTAGTTCGGTGCAGTGAATGAATGAATAAAAAACATCAGTTAAAAAATGGAAAAGATAATGTGAATGGAAAAATATAGTAAGACATAAATAGTGAGATTGTATTCCCAAAACCGGTAACTAAAACCCCACTGTCTCCACCCTGATCCTACCTAACACCCTCTTGGGCTAAAACACCCTCTTGAACTACGGCCCTGCGGGGTCCGGGACCCTGAGCTCTATAATAACTGGAGGGGCTATCTTTCTGCCCAGCGCCGCGCAGTTGTTGTGTTGCCACCAGGGCGGCGCTTTTGCACTTGACGGCCATCTCGAGACACCATTCAGCCGCGGAAGTTGAACTGCTACCCTGTGTTTAAGGGAAAAATTATTCTTGAATTACAATCAAGATGGTGCATTGTGCAGCCTACGGTTGCAAAAATGGGCACAAGAATACTTAAAAGAAAAATTGGGATAACGTTTCACAGATAAGCAAAGCCCCACTTGTCCTTTTTACCCCGAATATTGAGGAGTCGAAAATATATCTTGTTTCAGTAGATACACTGTTTCTGTCAACAGTTTGATATTGTCAGCATGTTACAGTGATATATCGGACACATAAGTGCAGTGACCATATATATTTAAAAATCATGACTTCACTACTCATATATAGCCATATTTTGCTCGCTATTAATAATTGATGTTTAGCGGTAGGTTACTGCTTCTTTTCAACATGTCGTATGTTTTAAATATATGACATGGATGCATATATGCAAATCTAATAAACTGAAGCGTTTCAACCTAGTCTATATGTCAAATTAACTGGCAAGGGATAAATAAGTCCCCCGGATCAGTGTTAATAGGCTACAGTCTTAGGACGTAACTAGAGATGCTTGAATTGTTTGCATATAAAGCTGAAATACATCAGGTTACTTTATCACACCAGTGTATGACTGTCACATACTTCGTTCTTTAGGTGGAAAAATTTTTTTAAAACCCATAAAAATATTTTGAACATTATAGTCAGCACGATTTTGCGATCAATGCCTAATTTTCATTTCTACATATAAATTTCTACTCAAGTTATTTTCGCTCCGATAATGTGAATTTTCATATATAGCTTGGTTTTAACAATGAGAGAGAGAGAGAGAAAGAGAGAGAGGAGAGAGAGGAGAGAGAGAGAGATAGAGAGAAGAGAGAGAGGGGAAGGAGAGAGAGAGAGAGAAGGAGAGAGAGAGAGAGAGAGAAAAAAAAAAATACTTCGATCAATACGACGCAATATTCTGACTACAAATACCTCAAAAAAGGTAATATTCGAAGCAGGTACTGGTATAGTAATATTTCATTTATCTTTTTTAATAAGGAATAACACATATAATTGTTAACGGAGGAAAGAAAAAACAAGCTGAGTGCAGCATTAAGGCTTTGGGACTATTGTGCGGTGCGCCGATGGTGTTTCAATATGGCTGCCCGAAGTCACGCGCTCCGAGAGGAGAGCGGCCCCCCCCAGTTCATATAGAGCTCAGTGGTCCAGACTAGAGTACCTGTATTATATAGAGTAGCGAAAACTGATTGTGGGCGCATCTTTGGGGCCAAGGCCTCCTCGTTCACCCAAGACCCGGGGGAAGTTCTCAAGGCATTACCCCGCAGTATATCATGTTATACATGATAAAGGATAGACTGTTCTCTTCGGAAATGCTTTTTTCTATAAGGGGATCACATAAAACATAGTAAAACACAAAAAAAGGTCATTATGAGACTCTGAAGAAATATGATGAAATTAACATCACTTAAACTCGTCGTCATGTATAACTTGGGGACCGCTATAAGATGAGAATCATCAAGCAAATTTTAATTGCTTCCATTGACATTTCGTTTGCTATACATACAATAATACAATCAACATAGGTAATAAATAATTGCTTTCCCCTTCCTCTCTCTTCTCTCTCTCTCTTCTCTCTCTCTCCTCTTCCCTCTCTCTCTCTTATTTCCTAAACTCTCTCTCCTCCTCTAATATATATGATTATTATTAGTATATATAATATATATATATATATAATAGATGTGATAAGATAAGCAAAGATGAGATAGAAGATAGATATAATATGATATATATATATATTAGTTTGTATATTATTATATATATATATATTTATATATACAATAAATAATAATCATATATATATATTATACAATATATAATATATATATAATAGATAGAGTATCTAATATATATAATTATTATATATAAAAAGAGAGAGGAAGGGAGAGAGTAGAAAAGAGAGAGAGAGATATGAGAGACGAAGAGAGAGAGTGAATGAGAATTGGGTATAGAAGAGAGAAAGAGAGAGAGAGAAAAAAAAATTATAAAGTGTTTGGTTACTCTCTGTATTATCTTCACTCATATGCTTTCACTATCTTCATCTAGCTCCCTTCACGGGAGAAGGAGTTTGGGGGAGGGTGCCACACGTGGAGAGACAAAGGCCGAGACGAGACTCTCGTAGCCTGAGACTGATAGAGAGAGAAATGAGGAGACGAGCCCGAGCGAGAGAGAGACGAGAGAGGAGGAAAAGAGAGAGAGAGAGCGTCGGAGAGAGAGCGGGGGGAGCAATTTTTTTTAGTTAACCTTAAGTACGTCCCGACCTTTTACATTCCTGATTTAATGCAATAAACTAGCATTTTACGATATATCAACAATACATCGTCACTTTTGTATCCCGTCAGCCGTTTTTTAAATAATCCCCAAACAAAATCGCAAATTCCCCAGTTTTCTCAAAAACCCAATTAAAAATTTTTTTTTTTTTTTCGGTATAAGGGTTTTTACCCAAATTTAAAAAATTTTTGGGGAAAAATTCCCGGTTTTTTCTTGGGTCCCTTCCAAAAAGGGGTTTTTAAAAACAGAAAAAGAAAATAAAGAGTGCCAAAATTAAAATTGGTTTTTTTTTTGACAAAAAAAAACCCTAAAAAAAATTTTTTGGGGGGGAAAATTAAAAAATAAAGATAAAAAAGGTTTGTGAAAAAGGGCTTAGGGTTTTTTTATTTTGGTTTTTTTTGTTTTTTTATATATCTTATGTTATGACTTACACACAACATACATACACTCACATATACTTCCCCCCCCATAGCAACCCTCCTTTCCCGTAACAAACAGATTGGTAGGGGGTTTTCTAAAGGGCAAGGGAAAAAAAAAGATTCAGTAAAGTTCAAACCAAATCCTCGCCCAGTAAAATTGGGCCCCACACATTGTCCACTCAAACAACATAAGATAAGATTATGTTTCTAGGGAAAAATTTAATTTCCCTTGGGGCCCAAAAACGAAATTTTTTCATTTTTAATTTTGGGGTTTTATAGAAATAGATGTTTTTTAACAAATCCCAGCAATCTGAAATGGATATGACCTGTTAGTACCCTTTGTCCACTAACTAATTTGAATTTTCCCCACCCTTCTCGAAAATTTATGGCTAACAACGTTTTTTATAAAAGAAACTACCGCAAAGCCCCCCTCCGGGGGGCCCTTTTTGGCTAGCTCCTGCGGAGGGCTTTTGGGGGGGGCCTTCGGCCCACCACCTGTTTTTTTGGGGGGCCAAAGGGCCCCACCAAACCCCAACTCTCCAGATAGCCCCTTCAATTTTTCCGGGAAATCATGGATGTAGAAATGTAGGGATTCCCCCCACCTATTCCCTCCCCATAACCCACCCACCCCCCCACCCTTTACTCACCCATAAACCCCCAACCCATTACCCATCCCCCTACATAAAGGTTTCCCTAAATTCCCAAAATGATCTGAAACTAAAAGGCCAGGGGGTCGCTGGCAGTTTTAACGGGAAAGGTTGGTCTCGGTTTTTGGGGGCTCCGGGACTAATTTTTTTTCAAAAATTAATTTCGCTAAAACCCTTTAAATGCCCCCCGCATCTGAATACCAAAAAATATTTCTTCTGTTTTTCCCACAATTTTTGGGATAACATGCATTAGGGAGGGAAAACTTTTCAAAAATAGCAATTTAATGAAAATTACTCGCCTCGATAGAAAAGCTTAATTTTTTTTTACATGTATATTGTGGCTGAAAAATTTTTGGGCGTTTTTTTTCACAGGGGTTTTTCTAAGACATTACGGCTGCGTCTGGAAAACGCTTGTCAAAATAAAAATAACAATGCCTTGGAAAAACGAAAAATAAGGAATCCGGAAATCGGCTTCCCTGCTGCGACAATGTAGGTTATAATTGTGGGGGGGACGTGCCGCGGGGGGAAAGTGGTGGGGGGGGAGATTTGGGGGGGAGTTTGGAATAAAAACATTCCCACTTCACGCGTCGATCATTGAAATTCCGGCTTTCTATCTGATTGATAACAATAATAAAAGGAAAATATCCCTGCCTAGGTATAGAAACTTCTAAAAAATTCGTTTTTGCTATAAATATCATAGAGAAAGCATTTACCTCCCCCTCCTAAACTAAAACCCCCTTTGGTTTTTGGTTAAAATAAAATTTTTTTACAGAATCAGGCTTTTCCCCAATATACATATAGAAAAAAATCGTTTTTAATATTATACTTGTTTTTTTTAAGTGCAGGGGAATAACCCCCTTTTTTTTTTCTTTAAAGGTTGACCAACTTTTCACCAAATTATGATTTAAAAAAACTCCCAGCGACCATTTGGCATTTCGGGTTGCATTTCCCTCCAAATTCTGGGCAACCCACCTTTTTTTTCACAATTCTCGAAAATAGGCTGCAAAAAAAAAAAAAAAAAAGTGATCGGATCATCTCATAAGGGGTTTAAAACCCTTTTCCCCCTGGTCGAGCGGGTTTCCCAAAACGGTGACTTTATGAGGGGTTTCCGCCACGGGGGGGGCACATATCGCGGAAAGACAGACACCACACACACTTTCGCTTATTTATTATAAAAGGAAAGATAAAGGGGGTTAAAGGTATTATTTAAAACCTAGCACAGCAGACGGGAATACCTCCCGCAAAAGTTTGCCCAAAGGGTTATTTTAATGAAATTTCCCGTGTGATCTACGAAAAGTTTTCCCTGGGGGTTCTAGAAAAGTGAAAAGATTATTGTGTTTTTTTGCTAATTAGTTTAAAAATACTGTCACTTAGCTGCCCGGGTTTACGTTGGACGAGGGACGAAAAGTAAAAGATGAAAGGCACTGCCCCTTCAACACGGAAAACTGACGAAGCTGATGGGTTTCCCATTTTTAGTTCGGGAAATGGAATGAAAAATTTAAAACATCAGTTAAATAAGGGAAAAAGTAATGTAAAAGGGAAAAAAATAAAATTTTAAGACAAAAATTTTTAGTGAGAGGGTTTTCCCCTACCCGGTAATTTAAAACCCCACTGTCCCCACCACCTGATCCTCCCTAACACCCCTCTTGAGCGCGGCGCGGGGCCCCAGCCCACTGAGCTCTAAATAACTGGAGGGGCTATTTTCTGTCAGCGCCGGGGCAGTTTTTTTTGGGGTTGCCACCGGGCGGCCTTTTCCGCACTTGCGGCCATTCGGGGGACACCATTCGCCGCGGAATTTGCTGGCCCGGGTTTTTATTTGGAAAATTTTTTTCTTGAATTAAAATCAAGGGGGTGCTTTGGGTGCAGCCAAAGGTTTGCAAAAATGGGCACAAGAATATTTTTTTCCCAAGAAAAATTGGGAAAAACCGTTTCACTGAAAACCCAAAGCCACTTATTTCCTATTTACCCGAATTTTGAGGATTTCGTAAAAATATCTTTTCAGTAGAAAACATTTTTCTGTAAACATTTTTTGATATTGGCGGGAATTTTACAGTAAATATATCGGACACTAAGTGCAGGACCAATTTTTTTTAAAAAAAATCATGATTTCACTACTATTATATGCCATTTTTTTGCTCGCTTTTTAAAAAATTATTTTTAGCGGTAGGTATCCGGCTTCTGTCAACATGTCGTATGTTTTTAAATAAATTTACATGGGGCATATATGCAATATACACTGAAGCGTTTTAAACCTATTTATATGTCAAAAATTTAAACCCGGCAAGGGAAAAATAAAGTCCCCGGATCAAATGTAATAGGCTACAGTCCCTTTGGGCGTAAATAGAGATGCTTTAATTTTTTTGCTATAAACGAAATCCCTCAGGTTACTTCATCACAAACCCGTGTAGGGCTGTCACATACTTCGGTTTTTTAGGGGGGAAATTTTTAAAAAAATTGAAAAATGTGAACATTTATAGTCAGCCCCGATTTTGTCGATCAATGCCTAATTTTCATTTCTACATATAAATTTCTACTAAGTTATTTCCCTACCGATAATGGGAAAATTTTCCCATATATACCTTTTGGTTTTTAAAAAAAGGGGAGAGAGAGAGAGAGGGGGAAGGGGGAGAGAGGGAGGGGGAGAGAAGAGAAGGAAAAAAAAAAAATTTTGATCAATAGGGACGCAATATTCTGACCCAAAAAAATACCTCAAAATGGTAATATTTTGAAGCAGGTACGGTTTTAGTAAAAATTTTATTTATCTTTAAATTTAAAAAGGATATACAAAATATAATTGGGTTAAAGGAGGAAAAAAAAAAAAAAAACTGAGTGCAGGGATTTAAAGGGGTTTTGGGGCTATTGTGCGGTGCGCCATTTGGGGTTTCAAAATGGCTGCCCAAAATCCGGCCTCCGAGGGAGGGGCGCCCCCCCCATTTTATTTTAAACTCATGGTTTAAAATAGAGTACCCGTATTATATAGAGTAGCGACAAAACTCGATTTGGGGCGCCCCCTTGGTGCCAAAAGGGCCCCCTCGTTTTACTCAAAACCCGGGGAAATTCTCAAGGGAAGGGCCCCGCAGTATACATGGTTTTTACATTTTTAAAAAAAAATGGGCTGTTTTTTCTTTGGGAAAAATTTTTTCTATAAGAGTATCACATAAAAAAATAGTAAAAAAAATTAAATAAAGGTCAAATTTTGAGACCCCCTGGGAAAAAATTGATGAAAAAAAAAATTCACCCTTAAAAAATCTCGTCATGTAAAAATTTGTTGGGGCAGTTATAAGATGGGAGATATCAATACAAGCAAATTTAATTAGCTTTCCTTGAAAATTTTCGTTTGCTGATAAAATCAAAAATACAAGCAAACATTAAGGTTAACCCAAATAAATTTCTCTCTCTCTCTCCCTCTTTTTTCCTCCTCTCTCTCTCCTCCTCCTTTTTCTCTTCTTTTTTCTCTCTCTCTCTCTCTCCTTCTCTCTCTCTTCCCCTCTCTCTCTTTCTCTCTCCCCTCTCTCTCTCTCGTTTTCTATAATTTTATATATATAATTTTATATAGATATATAGATTTGATAGAATAGATAGAAGATAGATAGATAGCTAGATAAAAAATATATATATTAAAATTTTATATATATATATAATATTATATATATATATATAATAAAAATATATATATATATATATATATATATTAAAATAAATATAATATATATATAAAATATATATATTATATATTATATATAGAGGAGGAGAGAGAGGGGAGAGAGAGGGGGGAAGAGAGCGGGGAGAGAGAGGGGAGAGAGGAGAGAGAGAGAGAGAGAGAGAAAAATAATTATAAATTTTTTTTTGGGTTTCTCTTCATATCTCTCCTTTATCTCTTTTCACTTATATTTTCTCTCTCTCTCTTTCACGGAGAAAGAGAGAGAGAAGAGAGAGGGGAGAGAAGAAGAGAGGGGAGAGAGGAGAGAAAAAGGGGAAAAGAGAGAAGAGAGAGAGAGAGGAGAGGAAGAGAGAGGGTCGGGGGGAAACGGGAGAGCAATTTATTAGTTTAACCCTTTAAAGTTTGCCCTGGGATTTTGTATGTATCAGAAAACGAAATATGTAAAGGGAAAACTAATTAAAATCTGCTTGTAAATTTATATCTGCCATTTTATAAGGGGTTTTCCCCAAAAATTTTAAAATGACGACGAGTTTTTGTGAATGTTTTAAATTCATATATTTCTTCAGGGCTCTAATGACCCTTTTTTTAATGTGTTTTAATATGTTTTATGGGATAATCTTATAGAACAAACATTTCCGAAGATAACGTCTATCCTTTTTACATGTATAAAAATGATATACTGCGGGGAAAAGCCTTGAGAAAATTTCCCCCGGGTTTTTGGGGGAAACGGCGAGGCCTTGGCACCAAATGGCGCCCAAATAAAACGTTTAACTTTGGGCCCATGAATGGCGTTCCCCCTTTTTAAAAAGGGAAAAATGTCCAGACGGCCTGCGAGGTGCCCCGTCGCCCCTCCGTCAGGGAAACTTTCACGCCCTTCCACACAACTGGAAATAAGGGAAAACCAAAAATTAGTGCCCCGCAAAGCTTTCATGCTGGAAAAGGAAAAAGTTGGGTTGGCAAAGATGAAAAAGTTCAGTCAAAATAACTTCATATGACATGACTATTTCAGCCTGAGCAATGCCTGGCAAAGGAAGACCATTAATTAGAGGAGGGAAAGGTGTGTGGTGTGAGGTGATGAGAGGAAGAGAAGAGTGTAGATGGAGAGTGGGCAAACAATGTCCTCTTTCCAGTGTGGTGAGGTGAGGATGTGGGCCACAAGACCCACTTTCCTCTGGGGGTGTAAGGAAATAGCCTGGATGGAAAGGTTTAGTGGGTTTCTTATGGTTTGTTGTTGTCTTGTTTGCGGTGCTTGGCTCCGGGAGGACCAGTCGCACGGGGGCGAGGGCCGTCCTGGCCCTGGGTTTTGCAGGACGGGGCGCAGAGCGTCTTGCCACATCCCCAGTGCTCGCCAAAGCCCCTGGGTCGTGTCCGTCGCTTGTAGAGCTATGGCTGCGTCAGGATGTTCAGTGCAGCACTAGGCCGGACGTTTCCTTGTTGGCCAGCTGCACAAATAGCAGGGCTTCGCTGTTTTGTAGTTGCTCCACCAGCCCAATCAGCCTGTCTCTGTCCGCTATGACCTGCTGCAGCTGGGTGGCCAGGCTCTCACGCTCGTTCTTCTGCTTGTCACGGTGCAGCTTGGCGTTGACGGCGTTCACGCTCTTCCTCTCCTCCTTGATGTCCGCCTTGGGGCCCATCTCGTACACCTTGGTTTTCTTCTCACGGCGGCGGCGAGAGGTGCTGCCCTCGGGCTTGTTCCTCCGGCCGCGCTTCTTGGAGGCGGCGGCTTCGTTGACCAAGGGACGGGCAGGCAAGACCTTGGTCTCTTCCTCCATGGGCACAGGGAAGGGAGACAGGGCGGAGTCCACTGGGAGCTGCGAGGGCAAGGCTACCACGGTGTACTGGTGCACGGGGCCGGCGGGCTGCACGGGGCACGGCTCGGGGGAGGCCACCTGCACGTAACCAGGGTCTCGGCTGATGGACTGGACGGAGCACAGCGACACGGCGGTATGAAGGTCCATAGACATATCAGGCTCCTCCAAGGCCCCGGGGAGACAACTGGCAGGAGTACCATTTCAGGCGAGAGGCCTGGGAAGGGGGCTGGGGGCCTGCACCACCACCGCACTCGGGGGAAGGGGCAGGCCCATGGTCTCCCAACTCATGTCCTGCGTCAGTTCGGTGCTGTCGAAGGGCAGTTCGACCCAGTTGTCCTGCGTTATCTTGGTGTTGTCGAAGTGCAGGCCGATGTTGCCATCCTGCGTTATCTTGGTGTTGTCGAAGTGCAGGCCGAGGTTGCCGTCCTGCATGACACACTGCATGTCGGCAGCCGCCTCTTTGGCAATCTCCTCAAAGTCGATGCCAGGCAGGTTGTTGTACAGCATCTCGCGTGAAGTCCGCGTCCAGGAGAGAGAAGTCCAAGGAATCCAGAACCGCCATGGGGCACATCTTCACTTTTAAACCTTGCGGGGATCGAACCTTGGAACACTTCTGTTATCCTTTAGCCACACGAAAACAACCGTAAAAGTCAAAGTTTTGCAAACAGTGAGAGATCAGAGCGTGAACTAGCACAACCTCCACCTCTGAATGTTGGAATGTTTCTGCGTAGTTTCTGCGTCTGTTTCTGTTCTAAATGGGTTATCATATAGGGCAGCAATGGAGAGTGTGCAATAGGGTGCAATACTAGAGTTTACAGAAAAGGGTTGCAAGATTGTAAGAAGAAATTACGCAAGCTAGAAGGCTGAGGCAGTGTAATTACTATACTGCTTGTTAATAACGTTAAATAATGTGGTAGAAACTTCATATAACTCTTAATATGGCAATTGAAGTGGCTTTATGTATATATATTTTTTACTCTATTTTATTTTATATTGCTATCCCTAGTTTTTTTTAGTTTTTTTTTATTCATGTTTAACTGTAATATATGTAAATAAAGTTAAAAGAAAAAAAGTGGCTGATTATAAAAACAGTTATATATATATATATATATTTATATATATATGTCTGTGTGCTATTATGATCACACACATACTCAGTCAGTAAGCACTGATGGCCGAGTGGTTAAGGCGTCTGACTAGAAATCAGATGGGATCTTCCCGCGTAGGTTCGAAATCCTACTCAGTGGCGCAGTTGAATTGCACCTTTTATTGTTACTCCGTGGTGTAGGGGAAGCACGCTCGGTTCACAAAACACGGAGAAGTCCCGGGTTCGATCCCCGGGCGGAGCGGAAACAGATGGGTTTTTTCCTTAAAACCCGAGCCCCTGTCCACCCAGCATGGAATGGGTACCGGGTGTTAGCCGGGGTTTGTGACCTGCTCTCCGGGGTGGTGGCTTCGGCCAACACAAAGCACTAAGGATGAATGATAAAACTGTTGATATGGAGACGGGGCCACACGAGCATTGCTCTGGCCCTGTAAATACAACAATATGAAGGGGACTCCGTAGTGTAGGGGAAGCACGGCTCGGTTCACAACCGAGAAGTCCCGGGTTCGATCCCCGGACGGAGCGGAAACAGATGGGTTGTTTCCTTAAAACCCGATCCCCTGTCCACCCAGCAGTGAATGGGTACCGGGTGTTAGCCGGGGGTTTGTGACCTGTTCTCCGGGATGGTGGCTTCGGCCAACACAAAAAAGCACTAAGGATGAATGATAAAAATGTTGATATGGAGACGGGCCACACGAGCACTGCTCTGGCCCTGTAAAATACAACTAGATGAATACAAACTAGATGAATACACACAACACAACACACACACACACACACACACTAATTGGTTAAAGACAATGCGTATATACACCTGAAAACTAAAATAATAAAGAAATAACAGGATAGGGGAGAGCGGGGCAGGTTGCATCGAGGGTAGGTTGCATCATTGCCTCTAACTCGCATTAACTTTTTTTATTATTGTTATTGTTGTAGTTGTAGTAGTAGTAGTTTATAGTAAGTATAGTAGTATAGTAGTATAGTATTACGACTATGTACGTGTAATAACATGCGAGTTAGAGGCAATGATGCAACCTACCCTCGATGCAACCTGCCCCGCTCTCCCTTATATACAGCTAGTTTTACAGTAGCTATAGTAAAATCAAGACATGGCACCTTAGATAGAGGCTAGCTATGTTACCACTCGTGTACAAGAATAAAGATATATTTATACCACCCTATTACGATGTTGTATGGGTTATTCAAGCTTATAAGTGATGAGTCTAGATATGGTGTTGTACTCGTGATGGGTGATGAGTGTGGTGACAGGGGTTACTGTAGTAATAAAGTGATATTAAAGATAATTTCCTCATCTGATATTGTACTCTTATCATGCTGACATATGTTGCAATCCTATGAGAGAGAGAGAGAGAGAGAGAGAGAGAGAGAGAGAGAGAGAGAGAGAGAGAGAGAGAGAGAGAGAGAGAGAGAAGAGAGAGAGAGAGAGAGAGAGTACCATATATGGGTGTGTATGAGTATGACTACAAACGTATATATCAGCACCCTTTAATTTCTCTCTCTATCTCAGTTATCTTTGTTTTCGCCTTGCTTCTTTATTTCATACTAGCCGCAAAGCCGCCCTCCGGGCGGCCTTATCGGCTAGCTCCTGCGGAGGGATATTGGTGGGCCTTTGGCCCACCACCTGTGTTTGGTGGGCCGAAGGCCCACCAAACACAGACTCTCCAGATAGACCCATTACCCACCACCTCGGCCCACCAAACTCAGACTCTCCAGATAGCCCCTTCTAACTTTCCTGAAATGTATGTATTCCCCCCACCCATTCACTCGCCCATTACCCATCACCACACACCCATTAACTCACCCATTACCCATCACCACACACCCATTCACTCACCCATTACCCATCACCCCCCACCTATTCCCTCACCCATCACCCATCACCCCCCACCTATTCACTCACCCATCACCCCACACCCATTACCCATCACCCCACCCATTCACTCACCTATTACCCATCACCCTACATCAAGGTTTCCTCAATTGGAGAGAACTGAAACTCGAGAAATGCCAGTGGTCGCTGGCAGTTTTAACTCAAAGGTTGGTCTACTGTGTTTTCCCTCCGCGACTAATATTTTTTCATAAATCAATTTCGCGATAAATATTGATGCACCGCATCTGAATACTAAAAAAGAACGTTCTTCTGTTGTTCTAGTAAGTGTATGCATGACATGCATTACGATTGAACGTTCTAAGATAGCAATTTAATGCAAATTACTCGCCTCGAGTAGCAAAGCTTAATATATTTTTTACATGTATATTGTGGCATGTAAAATTTGGGCGATGTTCACCACTTTTTCTAAGACAGTACTGCTGCGTCTGGCAAACGCTTGTCAAATACAATAAGCAATGCCTTGGAAAAACGAAGAATAAAGAATGCCGAATCGCTTGTTGCTGCGACAATGTAGGTTATAATTGTGGAGGCGACACGCCGCGGCGGGGAGTGGTGGCGGGGAGATTGTGGCGGGGAGATTGAATCAAAACATTGCTACTTCACGCGTCGACTCATTGCACTTCCAGGCTTTCTATCTGATTGATACACAATAATAACAGGAACATATGACTGCCTAGGTATAGATAACTTCTAAACATACGTTATTGACTGTATAATATCATAGAGTAACATTTACCTCGCCTCCTCAACTATAACCTACTTGGTTATTTGGTTAAATACATGTTTTACAGAATCAGGCTTCTATACAATATACATATAGAAGAAAATCGTTCTTAAAATTATACTTTTGTGTTTTAAGTGCAGTGGAATAAGCCCATATTTTTCTTTCAAGTTGACCAACTTTTCACCAAATTGTGAGTTAAAACTGCCAGCGACCACTGGCATTTCGGAGTTGCAGTTCTCTCTAATTCTCGCAAACCACTTTTTTTTCTTCAGTTCTCGCTAATAGGCTGCTAAAAAACAAAAAACAAAAAAAGTGATCGGATCATCCTATAAGTGGGCTTAAAACCTTCCCCTGGTCAACCTGATTCCAAAACCGTGACATATGATGGGATTCCGCCACAGGGGGCGGCACCTATCGCGGACAGACAGACAGACAGACACACACACACACACACACACACTTTCGCTTATATTATTATAGATAGAGTATGTGTGTGTGTGTGTCATCTAGAAGAGTAAGATTTAGGGGAAAGATGACGCATGAAGAATGAATGACGTCCTGTATAAAAACGATGAAGAATGAATGACGTCCTGTATAAAAACGATGAAGAATGAATGACGTCCTGTATAAAAACGATGAAGAATGAATGACATCCTGTATAAAAACGATGAAGAATGAATGACGTCCTGTATAAAAACGATGAAGAATGAATGACGTCCTGTATAAAAACGATGAAGAATGAATGACGTCCTGTATAAAAACGATGACTAACCAACCATTCGTCCATCCGTATAACGTAAAATAACAACATGAATAAGATGAGACAAAAAAAGACCCTGGTATTATGCAACCTTACTCATTGCAGCTAACTCCGTAAATGATATGAATGAAATAAATAATGAAATTAATGAATAATAAATAAATAAATGAAATTATTATATATGAAAGCCATGAAAACTGAAGCATTCCTTGTATAAACTTGTATATCTGAAACCTTGGTCAAGTTTTCTTGCTATAAACTGGTATGTTATCTCTTTGTATGCTACTGTTGGTGTTTATATATATATATATATATATATATATATATATATATATATATATATATATATATATATATATATATATATCCTGCGCTATATTGCTGCGGTTGTCTCCATGCCTTTGTCTATTCTGTGTGTGTATGTGCGTGTGTGTGTAAACAGAATATCTATACAAAGGATATATTATGTAATGCTACATGTTTGTTGTGATGACAGACAAGACTTAAGAATGCATACAACTGAAAAGTGATGTGGTTATGAATGATTACAATATAGCCTGTCGCATAAACACACTTGCACTACTAATAGTGCGGTGTGTAATGTTAGGAAAAGGGCTCCCGTAGGATTTTTGTGCTAGAATTGATTTTTTTTGCAGTTCTGGCTTCTATAGGTATCAGATTACAGAAAAAGATGGGGCCCCCAATTTTCAGACCCCTTACCCCCCTTTTGGGGGTCACTTCCCTTTTTGGGCCCCCCGCACTGACCATGCACCTATCTCCGCCAATAATTGACCGATTTTCCATAATTTGAGTATCCTTTTGTAGGTTTTTCAGGTATGCCTAGTCGATTTATAGCACTCAAAAGCAACCGGAAGTGTCCTTATAGCACTTCCGGTTCAGATTTAGCACTTCCGGTTCAGAGTATAGGGTCTAACTCCATTTTTTCTTTTTCAGGCATGTTGAAGAAGCAGTTTTGAGCTCAGTCAGATATACCCTGTGAACTGAGATCGTGGTAGTATCGCCAATATGTCGGAGGAGGACGGAGTTTGCGTGATCTGTAAAGAAGGTGCCACATCAAAGAAGCGATTGGGGAACAATCCGGTCCATGACAGATGAAATTTTACAACACTGTCAAGAGAGAGGGGTCTCTTGGTGATACTGAAAGTGACATTCATAGACTATAAAATTACTTGTCAGGTTTAAATGAAGGAGAACTCAAGTACGTTCGGTATCATAGTGAATGTCGGAAACCTATCGTCAACAAGAACAAGATTGAACGTCTAGGAAGAGATCCCGAACCGATTCACCTGTCTGCGCTCCACGAGGACCGGGGCGACCTTCAAGTGCTGTGGGATCTGTTCGGCCAAAGCGGTCAAAGACTATTCCAAAGGAAACAAGTGTGTCTATTTTCAACTGTGACTTCTGTCCCAAGAATGACTCAGAGCCACTGCACCGTGTTCTTACTGACTCAATGGGTAAAAACACTCCTACAGATCAAGCAGAAAACCCCAGATGGACCATGTTAGAGTTTCAGTAGCGGACCTTGAAGAACCCGGCGACGCATCAGCTTTGAAAAGCCCTATCATCGGACATGTTTGCGCTCTGCACAGCGAATATTAACGAGGACAGATCACAGTAATGTGCCACTCATTCGCTCAGTATGTGATGCACAATTGGTCCTCGCTATTCAAAACACCTTGAGTGACGAGGATGTTACACTGAGCATGGCTGAGGTAAATGATGCCTACTTGTCAATTTTGAAAAGATACCGTGTGGATGTAAATGAGAGTGAAAAACTATCGGAAAAAACCTCAAAAGACTCATCAGCGAGCGCCTTCCAGAAGTGAAGTTTGTCACATCACTAAGACGGAATGAGCCTGACCGTCTTGTGCTCTCCACTGGCAGTCACGATGGCCATGGATTACAGGTCCTCAATGATGAATGATGATGAGATAGTTGGTCACCTGAAGAATTTTCGCCAACCTTCTGCGAGAAGAATGCTGCAACAACGCAGTTGGTCGTTTACAGGCAGCTTCAGTAATTTTGAAAATCCGTCTTTACTCCAGTTCTTCATGAGTCACCTCCTCTTTGGTAGCCATGTTGTCAAAGTGTCCGGAATACGAGACCAGGAGGTGGACAAAAACTGTCGACGTTTCATGCCAGTTCCTTGTCCAAAATACTCGGACTGATCGCCAGGGGGAAACATCAGACAAAGAAAGACAGTGCCTTCCGACAAAACAGTCCAGACCCCTCTGTCAATCGGTCCTTCCCCTTGCTGTTCATTCTAGAGTGCGTGAAAAAGAATCTTGTATGAAAACCTCTCAGCTGTGTATATTGGAAGTGACTACCTTCACATCATTGACTTAGAGAAACGAGTTGAGCAGAGTGTTCTCCCAGCGGATGAAGGAGGCTGGTGGATTTTGTCTCCCAAACTTTGTCAAGAAAGGCCTGAACACCATGGTTTGCGATCGATAATATTGACCTCCTGGAAGCCCACACCGACGGGGCCAAGGAACTTTCCATGGCACAGTGGTTGTCATGTTCCAGCAAGATAAAGATGGAGAGTTCATGAACCGACCACTTGAAATACCAGAAAAGCTTCTCTCACAAAAGCCTCTCTGGCCTTTGACGTTGAACATGGTGCAAGAACCAGTCATCAAAACCACTCCATTGAGATTATCGGTCTATGAAATGGGAAAGAGGAAGAATATTCTGAGCAAAGACTTCACTCCCACCTGGGCACTTGGCAAACTACCTTGGGAAAACTGATGATGGCACTGGATATGATTGTGGATTTCACTGAAACTGAGTCAGCGAAGAAACAAACACAGACAGTGACATGCAAAGGAATCGGGAAGAGTGCCCCCACGAGAGTACTCCCAGTCGACGCTATACTATCAGTCAAGGAACAAGCAAACACCAACTAGGGAAATTGGTCAAGAAAGATGTGATGCCCAACTTGGGCTGCTACCAAATCTCTGCTGTTATCCCAGTCATCCGACAGCCCAACACGCACGAATGTAGAGGTGATCGCTCCATTATTCAAGACCACACCCACTGACTATGGGACTCTTTACACTGTTCTTCGGTTAGCCCAGGGAATCTCTGCCACTGTCATTGGTCCCACAGAGAAAAACTTTGATAACAACTGGACCTGGACCTATATTCACGTGCTTTGAAAATTCAGCAGTCAGTTGGGGACACCAATTTGGATCCTAAGGGCAGGAGCTCTCCATATTGCATTTTGCTGCTTTACATGCTCTCGGGAAAACGATAGATTGGCAGTGGCCTGGATATATGTGCCATTGAAAGTGGTGCATACACATCAGCAGCCCTTCGTGGGATCTTCAGTGGCAAAGCATACAAAAGAGGCATCGAATACCACATCACAATCAGTCTAGCAATTATGATGATGTGGTTTGATGTCATATTATCCACTCTTTCAAAAGGCCCAGTTAGGTGTCCGGTGCAATGCTTTCAAGGACAAGCTTCATTCACGTAACCCCAATATGACTGAAGAATATGAATATGTCAGATCATGGTACGCTGGAAATGTGAAGCCACTGGAGGAGGATGAAAACATTGGAGAGTTTGCAGAATTCCTTTCAGCATACCTCGATCAAGTGGAAAGTCTTCTTCATTTCGTCAGCTCTTGCCGCTCAGGGGACTGGCAGAGTTATCTTGCTTCCTTGGAGAACCTGATCAAGTATTTCTTCGCACGGGATCTTCTAAATTACGCTCGACTGATGCCTGTCCATCTTGCACAAATGAATGCGCTGGAAGATAATGAGCCTGAAACATGGAATGCATTGATGTCCGGTGACTTTGTTGTTGCAAAATCAGAGATACCCTTCACGAATCTCGCCACAGATCAGGCAACTCGAACAGGAAATCAAGAAACTAAAGGGAACGGTGGTATGGTAGGACTCAGCAGAGATGAAGCTGCTCTCAATCGACTCGTCACCAACTACACCTTGCCTTGCCCGTATCGTTGACGAGTATCTTGAGAAGCTTCCCAAAAGTTTCCAGGTCATCCGAACGCACAGAGCATTACCAGCTGTCTGGACAGATTGCACTGAGGTCAAGAGAGAATGCCATAAAGATCCGTCAATCATAGAGTTTGCACTGCAACAGACAACCCCTTCAGAGTGAAGACACCATTGAAAAGTTTAGTTTTCATCAGCTCTTGTGCCAGAGGTAGCAAAGCATGAATATTCTGCATTATGCAGAAAAGGGTCAGAAGCGATTCGAGGAGTTCGTTTGTGAACGTCTGACTTACCACATCAAATCTCTCGGTTTGGGACAAGATGAAGAAGCTCAAGTTGAAGGCATTCTCAAGTTGGATGGATAAATCAAAAGTACGTATTGGAGATTAAAGTCATCAAATGCGTGAGGATCGTAATTTATGGGCAGATTTCTCATTGTTCAGGGAAGCCGACCAGGTCTAGTGCCAAAATTCGAGGAAATAATTGGCAAGTACGAGATGTCAACAGTGTCCCGCTCTCTGTGTGCTGTTGATAGATCTTTGTACATCCCAACTGACAAGGCCAGTCTGATGCATGCAGTTGAAGATGCCACGGGTTGAATCCCTTGATGGGTTCCTCCAGTACCGACATAGGGCAGGAAGATCCTCCAGTTAAAGTTCTCATCATTGATGCAATGGGTGTACTTCAGAGTATGACAAAGACGCCAAATATGCTGAAGATTTCACACCTTCAGGATGCATTCCAACAAACGCATAGAGACAATGATGACAAGCTATGATGAGGGCGTGTTTGTGTTTGATCGATACTTGGATCTGTCGTTGAAAAAAAAAGACCCGGCAGAAGCGATCAACCACATCCATTGAGTACGAAGTTCATCCCGAAATGAAGCTTACCATGTCCATTAAGGAGTTACTTTCAGCATCAAAAATAAAGCGGAAGCTCACATGCTTGTTTGGCCAAGGACTGCTTGACTATTTCGCAAGCAAAGATTCATTCGTGCTCGTTGTCGTGTACGATGATCATATCAAGGGACTAGGTTTTGAGTATGCTCATACACATGAAGAGGCTGACACATTGATTCCAAACCAAGTACTTGCCTCTACAGCCTGTGGTGCTGCCAGAAAGTTCTGCGTATGGTCGCCCGACACTTGACGTACTCCTGCTCCTTCTTGATCTTATCGCCTCCAGACAGATAGCATCTACTATATCCTTAAAGTTTCATACAGGCAAAGGAAAGAAGAAACGGGAAATAGACATCTTTGAAAGTGTGCAGGTTATTGGCCGTCGCAAATGTCAAGGACTTCTTGGACTCCACAACTTCTCAGGTGCTGATTGGGGAGGCAGATTCATAGGAATTTCAAAGAAATCATGGGTAGATGCATACCTAAAGCTTGATGATGATGACCCTGCCATTGACTGCTTCAAAGCATTAGGGTGCATTTCTATTCCTGCCGAGTTGGTCAATGACGAGCTTCCCACGCAGGTGAAAGCGTTGGAGACTTTTGTGTGTCATGTCTACAGTTCAAAAGGTCCAGCAACCCTACCATCACTCAAGTGGGAGCTGTTTCGGTCAAAGAACTTGGAAGGGGAAATGCTTCCACCAACTCGTGCTGCATTGCTTCCCCATATCATGCGTGCAAACTACACGACAATGCGGGACAAGTCATACCCTGAAAATTGTCCAACCCTTCCTGCAATTGAAAAAAATGGATGGAAATTGGAGAAAGGCGTGTATGTTCCACTGGCATGTCTTGCCCTGCCTGCCCCACAAGCTGTAGTTGAACTCGTCAAATGTGGCTGCAAAGTAGGATGCAAGGGAAATAGGTGTAGCTGCTTGAAGAATGGCCTGCCCTGTAGGCTACTCCTCTCTGTAAATGCTATGGCAGTGATTGCGCAAACGCTATTCGGGAGGACATTTCAAATATGGACATTGATGAATAACTGATTGATTTTACGTCCGATTTTGACAGTATCGCAAAATCGGACGTATCGCTAAATACTAACGCGCTTTGGGTGGATGGTTGGGCGCAGGGGTGGTAACTCCGCCAGTGGAACTCCACTGTCTGTCTTAAGCCAGAATAAAGGAGGAAAGACAACCCTGTTAACATTATTTAAGTATGCCTAGCATAAAACGTGGCATGGAAAAGTAGCTTAGACGGCTTTCGTAATAGAAGCGGGTGAGAAAACAAACGAAAAATAGAGGTTTCGGTTATACCAAATCTGGACGTGATAGAGAAATTTAGGAAAATCAGACCTGACATCAGCATCAGCAATTAGTAGGAATCAGAGTTCACGTGTCTGTAACAAAGAAAATGTTGAAATTTGTTGCTTAGTGTTACCAGAGACCAATCCTGGGGGTGCCAAAAGAGGAATGACCCCCCAGAAAGGGGGTGAGGAGTCTGAAAATTGGGACCCCATCTTTTTCTGTTAATCTGATACCTATAGAAGCCAGAACTGCAAAAAAATCAATTTTAGCACAAAAATCCTACGGGAATACATGGCATACCACACTATAAAGGTGTTAACACCTTCACGCCAGATCTTTCCTTTGCTATATGAAATTGTCTGTTGTTAGTCATCAAATTACGAAGAAGTAGAAGTAGCTGAATATACCAAATTAGTTAGTGGACAAGGATACTAAACAGGTCATATCTATAAAATATTGCTTATAGTCACTAAAAATCGTATAATGGTACCCAAATTACAATGGAAATTACGTTCTGGGTCTCCAGGGGTTAAACAGATAGAAATAAGAGATGCAAAAATAATGGTCTTGTGACAATAATAGGCAAAAGTGAGATAGAAATAGATAGATAGAATGTTTGTGTATGTCTTACGGTTATGTTATTGTTGTTATGTTATATATATCTTATGTGTATGACTTACACACACACATACATACACTCACATATACTTCTCCCCCCATAGCAAGCCCTCCATTCCGTAACAAACAGATTGGTCAGGGGGTCTCAAGGCAAGGGAAAAGAAAAGATTCAGTAGAAGTTCAAACACAAATCACTCGCCCAGTAAAATTAGGCCACACATTCGTCCACTCAAACAACACTAAGATAAGATTATGTTTCTACGTAAACTTAATCCCGGGGCCCCAGAAGAAATTTTTTCTTTGAAATTTTGGGTATACCAATAGAGATTTTCCCCAAAAAACCCGAAATACTGTAGGGATTGACCGTTTAGACCCTTTGTCCACAAACAAATTTTGGGTATATTCAGTCACTTCTTGTAATTTTATGGTAACAGACGATTTTATAAAAAAAACCAAAGGAAAGATAAAAGGGGTTAAAGGTATTACTTAACCTAGACAGCAGACTGATATGACCTACAAATAGTTGACCGGGGTTTATCTTAATGTAATCCCTTTGGGGATCTCCCAAAAGCTGTCTTGGGGTTCTAGAAAAGTGAAAAGGGTATTTTTAGTGTGGTTTGCAAGTAATAAAAAAACGTCACTTAGCTGCCCAGGTTCGTTCGGCCGAGGGACGAATGAGAAAATAATACAGGCATGCCCTTTCAACACGGCAAACTGACGAACTACTAGGTTATGTTAGTTCGGTCCCGTGAATGAATAAATGAAACATCATTAAAATAATGAAAAAGATAAGGAATGGAAAAAATATAGTTAAGACATAAATAGTGAGTTATTCCCTAACCGGTAACTAAAACCCCACTGTCTCCCCCACCTGATCCTCCAAACCCCCCTCTGGGCTGCGGGGTCCGACGGCGCTGGAGGTGCCCCGCCGCCCCCCGTCACCCTCTTTACGCCTTCACAAAAGGAAATAAGGAGAAACATTAGTGTCGAAATGCTTTTCATTTTTGGAAAAACAAATGTTGGGTTGGAAAGATAAAAAAGTTCAGTCAAAATAACTTCATATGACATGATATTTCAGCGAGCAATGCCTGCAAAGGAAGACCATTAATTAGGGGGGGGAAAGGTGTGTGGTGTGAGGTTTTGAGAGGAAGAGAAGAGTGTAGATGGAGAGGGGGCAAACAATCCCCTTTTCCAGTGTGGTGAGGTGAGGATGTGGGCCACAAACCCCTTTCCTCGGGGGTGTGAGGAAATGCCTGGATGGAAAGGTTAGGGGGTTTTCTTAGTTTGGGTTGTTGTTTGTTTGGGGCGGGGGGCTCCGTGGGGATCAGTCGTGCGGTGCGAGGGTCGTCCTGCCGGGTGTGCAGGCGGGGCGCAGGGCGTCTTGCCACATCCCCAGTGCTCGCCAAAGCCCCCCGGGGTCGTGCTGGCTTGTAAGCTATGGTTTCGTCGGGGGTGTTCGTCAGCCCAGCCTGGACGCCCCTTTGTTGGCCACTGCACAAATAGCGGGGCCCTTTCCGTTTTGTAGTTGCTCCACCACCCCCAATCACCCTGTCTCTGTCCCTAGGGGCCTGCTGCAGCGGGGGTGGCCGGGCTCTCACGTTTCCTTTGCTTGTCACGGTGCAGTTTTGGCGTTGACGGGTTCACGCGTTTCCTCTCCTCCTTGATTTCCACCTTGGGGCCCATCTCGTACACTTGGTTTTCTTCTCACGGCGGCGGCGAGAGGTCTGCCCTGGGGCTTGTTTTCCCGCCGCGCTTCTTGGAGGCGGCGGCTTGTTCCCAAAGGGGACGGGCGGGGCAAGACCTTGGTCTTTTCCCCTCCAGGGGCACGGGGGAAGGGAGCGGGGCGAGTCCACTGGGAGCTGCGAGGGCAGGCTACCAGGGTTGTACTGGTGCACGAGCGGCGGGCGAAACGGGGCACGGCTCGGGGGAGGCCACCTGCACGTACCCAGGGTCGGGGCTGATGGACTGGACGGGCACCGACACGGGGGGTATGAAGGTCCATAGCCATATCAGGCTCCTCCAAGGCCCCGGGGGAAAAAAGCTGCAGGAGTACCTTTCAGGCGAGAGGCCTGGGAAAGGGGGCTGGGGGCCTGCCCCACCACCGCACTCGGGGGAAAGGGGCGGGCCCATGGTCTCCCAACTCTGTCCGGGGCTTCGGTGCTGTCAAGGGCGGGCGACCCAGTTGTCCGCGTTATCTTGGTGTTGTCGAAGTGCGGGCCGATGTTGCCATCCTGCTTATCTTGGTTTTTGTCGAAGTGCAGGCCGAGGTTGCCTTCCCTGCATAAAAATGCATGTGGGCACCGCCTCTTTTGGCAATCCCTCAAAGCGATGCCAGGCAGGTTTTTGAAACCAGCATCTGGGGAAAGTCCGCGCCCAGGAGAGAGAAGCCCCAAGGAACCCAAAAACCGCCTGGGGCACATCTTCATTTTAACCTTGGGGGGATCAAACCTTGAACACTTTTTTACCCTTTAGCAACACGAAAACAACCGTAAAAGTCAAATTTTTGCAAACAGGGAAAATCGAGCGTGAACTAGCACAACCCCCACCTCGAAGGGTTGGAATTTTTCGCGTTGCGCCACGCCCCGACGCTATATAACCACCCAACACGTGACCCCCCCCTGCCGCATACTGCACGCTGTTTTGGCTGTTCGGGGGGCTATGTATCGATATACGTTAGTTGGGCCTTTTAAACTACGACCAACAACTGAACTGTATCCGCTCTGACGCCAGCTCATATCCGGCCCCCCCCCATCCCCCCCTGTATCTTTTTTGGACGCTGAAAATATCATGGAAAGCACACGAAATTAAAAATTTGAATGGATTAAATTATACTAAGGAAGTTATACAGCCTTTGTACTTAATTCAAAAGTATTTCCTCTTAGTAGCGCAGCGGGTAGAGGAAAACGAAAGAACCTATATAAAAAAAAACCTTATATCTTTACAAAACTTTTTTCCAAATTTTCCCCTTTCAAAACATTAACACACAAATATGGAGATTGTGATGAGTTTTGATGTTGATAGGATGATATGTAGAGGCTTCGGGAATAAAAATGGGTTTCTAAGGGCAGCAATGGGGAGTGCAATAGGGTGCAATACTAGAGTTTACGAAAAGGGTTGCAAGATTGAAAAAAGAAATACGGGAAGCTAGAAGCCTGAGGCGTGTAATTACTTAAATGCTTTTTAATAAAGTTAAATAATGTGGTGAAATTCATATAAATCTTAAATTTGGGAATTGAAGTGGCTTTTTTGTATATATATTTTTTACTCTATTTTATTTTTTTTAAAATTTCTATCCCTGTTTTTTTTTTGTTTTTTTTTTTTTTTATTTTAACTGATATATGTAAATAAAGTTAAAAAAAAAAAAAAGTGGCGATTATAAAAAAACAGTTTATATATATATGTCTGCGTGTTTAGAAACCCACACAATACAGTCGTAAACACTGTGGCCCAGTGGTTAAGGCTCTGCTAGAAATCAGATGGGGTCTTCCCGGTTTGGGTTTGAAACCTACCAGTGCCAGTTAATTGCACCTTTTATGGTACTCCGGGTGTAGGGGAAGCACGCTCGGTTCCAAAAGGAAGTCCCGGGTTCGATCCCCGGCGGAGCGGAAACAGATGGGTTTTTTTTTCCCTTTAAAAACCCCAGCCCCCGTCCACCCAGAGTGAATGGGTACCGGGTGTTTGCCGGGTTTGTGACCTGCTCTCCGGGGTTGGCTTTTGGGCCCAAAACAAAAAAGCACAAGGATGAATGTAAAAAAAGTTGATATGGAGACGGGGCCACACGAGAAATTTCTCTGGCCCTGTAAAAAAAATAAAAAAAACAGATAAAAACAACCAAAAACCCAAAACACACACACACACACCCTAAATTGGGTTTAAAAACAAACTATATACACCTGAAAACAAAATAATAAAAAATGGATAGGGGAGAGCGGGGCAGGGTTTCATCGAGGGTAGGTTGCATCATTGCCTCTAACTCGCATTAACTTTTTTTATTATTTTATTGTTTTTGTTTTTGTATATATTTATAGAGTAGTAGAGTAGTAGTAGTAGAATTTCGACTAGTATGTAATAACTGCGAGTTAGAGGCAAAAATGCAAAACCCCCCTCATGCAACCTGCCCCCCTCTCCCTTATATACGCTAGTTTTCAGAGCTTATAAATCAAAAACATGGCACCTTTTAAATAGAGGCTAGCTATGTTACCACTCGGTACAAAAATAAAAAATTATAAAAACCACCCTATTCGATTTGTATGGGGTTTTTAAACTTAAAGTGATGATCAGTAGGGTTGTACTCGTGATGGGTGATGAGTGTGTGACAGGGTTTTTCTGTGGTATTAAAGTGATTTAAAAATAATTTCCTCTTGATATTGGCCTCTTAAATCACATGCTGACATTGTTTCAACCAAAAAAAAAAAAGGGGGGGGGGGAGAGAGAGAGAGAGAAGAGAGAGAAAGGGGGAGAGAGGAAAGAGGAGGAGAGAGAGAGGAGAGAGAGAGAGAGAGAGAGAGAGAGAGTACCATTATGGGTTGTTATGAGAGACTACAAAAATTTTATAAACACCCCCTTTAATTTCTCTTCATCTCAGTTTTCTTTGTTTTCCCCCTTGCTTTTTTTATTTATATAGATATTTTTTTTTTTGGGTGTGTGTGGTTTTTGTGTGGTTGTTGTGTGTTGTGTGTGGTTTTTTGTGGTTTGTTTTGTTTGTGTGTGGTGTGTTTGTGGGGGGTTTGTGTTGTGTGTGTGTGGGGGTGTTGTGTGTGTGTGTGTTGGGGGTGTGTGTGTGTGTGTGTGTGGGGTTTGTTTTGGGGGGTGTTGTGGTTGTGTGTGTGTGGTGTGTGTTGTGTGGGTGTGTGTGTTTTAAAACGTGTTTTTATATTAATTTCTTCTTCTTCTCTCTCTCTCCTCTCTCTCTCTCTCTCTCTCTCCCCTCTCTCTCTCTCCTCTCTCTCCTCTCTCTCCCCTCTCTCTCTTTCTCCTTTCTCTCTCTCCTCCTCCTTCCTCTCTCCTCTCTCAAACAAACAAAAAAAACAAAAACGAAACGAGCCCGGACTTCCTAACAGCACCCCTCTTTGTATTGTGCTTATAGTGTCTTATAAAATATATAGTGGCGGGCCCCAAGGGGGATTTTTTATTATCGTTGCACCCCCCTTGTGTAAAGCGGCAACCCCCATCAAGTTTTTTCTAAAGGGGGGCTACGAACTTTTAAGCGTGTCTGCCAAAGTGACCGTGTGTGGAGAATAGGTCTTGCGGGAAAAGATGGTACCATCAAAACCGAAATTTTGCCTTTCCGACCTTGCTAATTTGAGGGTTTAGTCGCATATATGACTCTAGCTTCCAAAAAACCAGAAAGCATGATAGATACTCAACTAATTATGTGACGGGGAATTTATTTTGTAATGGGAAAGAATATAAAAAATACTTTTGTTATAACTATATGACATTAGAACATTCCCTATATACCGACTTATGCCTTCCCTTTGGATATTGAGCATAATCAAATTTTTTAAAACCCAATACATCATAAATAATAAGTATTTGTATGGTTATCTTTTTCCTGTTATAAGCAAAAAACTTATTACTGAAAGTCTTCTGTGAGGCCACTTTTCCAATAGGTAATATCAAAGGGATAAAAACCCACCCAAATAGAACTGTTCCTTCAGCAAATTTGTGTAACTTTAATGAAACTATATTAATTTACGTGCAAGCAGTGGGGAAAACCAAATCAATTGACATATCTTATTTTTTTTACAGTTATTAAATATGAATTATGGTGAAAAAAGCAACATATCTAAGCATATATACATGTACATATATAGTTGTAACAAAATAGCAGTACCACAGGAAAAAGGAACGGGATGAGTTCCTTGCACAGATCTTTTTACAAGTTACTTTTATATTATACTATATGTTTCTAACTAGTATACTTTCTATATATACTCTATATAATTTTATTTTTGTTTCAGATTCACTTTCATCAGAATCCAAATTTCCGTGTTTTTTTCATTGTTTTTCATTACAGGTGCGATACATGGCATAGATGCACGTTTACATGAAAACCGAACGTTGAGCATTTTTTTTTGCAGAACAAAGGGCACTAGCTCTTTGGGGACCTGAAGGAAACCTTTTTAAGGTCATTAATGCGGTAAAAATTGCCATCTTTGGGTGTGCCATCCATATTCCTCAAAGGTGATGGAAGCGGGATTTGGTTTTCCGGGGGCATGCCATACCTAGCGGGGATGCGCTCGAAGGATGTGGGTTAAGGGGATCCCTGGTTTGGGGGAAGTTTCTCGGCGGCTTTCTGGTGAACATGCTCGCCCTAAGATGATCGATCGACTGCTGCTCGTCTGCGGACTCGAGTAGAGTTTTGCCACGAATTGTTCTACGGGTCTGGTGTTGTTCACGGAGCCCGATCTCATCCTCATTTTCTGATATTACTCCGGTGAGTAGGTGTCCATGTTTCAGCATTACTGGCCACGTTGATTTTTTCCCAAGTCCATGGAACTGACTAGTGCTGTCGCAACCAGTCAGAGCGTGATATAAAGGTAAGCCTAATATCACATCTTCATGCAAGCCGTCTCGAATAAGATGTATTGGTACATATCTAGGCTTCTTATGTGTTCCAGAACTGATCCAAACATTTAGTCCAAGGTTATGGTGTATAGCTAAGACAAGGACATCAGTATCACGACTGACAATTACTGTTTTCTCATATCCGTGACGGTGTGCATCATATCCATGCAAAATCAGTCTCGTGTCTGCCTCTTCCTGACTCGACATCAAGTGTCGAACATCCCTGTTCGTTGACGATTGTACATCATCGTCGGAGACCGGACCACCCGCAACGACAAGTTCGCTGCCAGCTGGTAATGCAGTAGCCTTTAGTAGTAGCTGACCAGCGAGAAATCTAATGAGATTGGTCTTGTTCTCTTCCAGTGTGATGAACGATTTCCAGTTATATGAAAGGTTACTATTTCGGCCATCTATAATGCGGCGAACTTTGCGAGTTTTTCCAGCTCGTCTCTCTCTAGTGGCCTGCTTGATTGAGCTAGTCTTGTACGTGTCAAAGACCACATCCACTCGCGTACAATCATCATTAAAATGGGCAAGGATACTGGATGCAAAGTGGTCTGCATAATCTCCGAAGGTTTGGGCGCCCTTTGGTTTTTGTAGAGCTTGAACTATTCCCATTGCATCAATCAATGTGCAGGTTTTTTCACTATTTGATGGAAATTCTGTTCTCGCCAAGTGGTCTCCCAATATGTGACTCAGTTTAGATTTATCAGTCGCATGAAGCTGACTCTCGAGCGATGCTAGGGACAGTGGCACAGAATAGAGCTCATATTTCAATATGTTGGAAAGATTGATTTCTCGACCGCAGCTAGCCGCTGATAGGAGCCTGTGGTATATCTTTCTGTCAGTTTTTACAACCTTCGGACCGGCTGGTGCCTTCTTGGATTCCGTTGTAATTGAATGAAATGTCTTGGAGTTGTTCTTCTTGATTGGATCATAGAAGTTTACAGATGGATTTGGACCGAGTCTGAGTTTTGCAAACTGTTCTACTATAGATTTCCCACGCTGTCGTGCAGTCATCAAGTCATCTTTGATATCATTCGGAGCCACATCATTTGTCGAAATGCAGATGAGTTCTGCTTGTTCACGCCCAAATGGATTGAACGCATCTAACTGATTCATCAACTTTTGAATATCCGCTTTCATCTCGCTTAGTTTCTTGCAGACAACCGGTTTGTATGCGTTGTTGGTAGACTAGTCGTCATGCCGGCCAGTATACGAGCATCATCACTCAGTCGAGCACGTTCGCTGCAGGTGAGTATCCGGTTCATAGCTGATTCGGTGCGTGTTATGCCCACAAGACCTCCAGAAACTTTACACATCTTGTTGACAAATTCAAGTGCCTGATCGGTTGGGACTTGGTTAAACTTCTGCAATGAACTATGTTTCACTACAAAATTTCCTTGCATGAACTCAGCGTGTACAGTAGGTGAGGCCTCATCGAGTTGCTCCATGTCCATAAGGTACACTGTTCCCCACCTGGTGTAGTTGACATGGTCGTGCACTGCTAGAAGTGGAAGAACTTCTTTAAACATTTCGATGTGGAGGAGCCAATTTCCATCGCGTTCAGCCCTGATAAATCACATGAGGATACTGGTTAAATCAATGTATCCATTCCACAGCATGAATGTAGGATTTTCCCGGTTGTCGTGGATGAAGGTCTCAAACTCATGATATGAGTCTTGGAGTAATGATACTGCTTGAGAAGTGGTCGATTTTGTTATGGCCTCGTTATTGTCATCAAATGCTGTACGTAGCATGTCCAGTGTCTCATTCAAGTCAGACATATCTGTTGTGGTGTTGTCCACCCTCCAACGTTGGTACGCCTTCCATAGCTGTCTCCAGAGAGCCTCTGTTAGCAGTTTGTGTGCGCGGACAGCTCGGTTCCAGCTCTTGCCTTCCATAATCTTGTTCGTGGTTGTTTCCGTGTAGACTCCAGACTCAGACAGAATATCAGCTAGGCCAGAATCTTTGAAGTGTTTACCTAGGGCTTTCAAGTAATTCATACCGATATGGAATCCCCCTAGTCTTACGGTGACATTGCCGAACTGTTCTGAAATATGCCACAGAAGCGCCTTGGCCTTGCAATACACAGCCTCGTCAAATGTCACTACAACCGTGTCCTGTCCGAGGAAGCTTGACGATTGCTTGGCAACCCCAAAGAGCACTGTTGCGATTGTGTACATCTCGTGAGCTGGGGCAGGGATGATCGGTAGATACCCTACAATACTCTGAGGATGGATGCTAGTCGAGACTTTCTGGTTGAAGATTGTCCATTCTGGTATTTTCTGACATTCATCGGTGCTATTCCGGGCGCATAACCAAGTGATGTCTAGTAGTTTCGGTTTGCTTGTCACAGACGTGTCGGATGACATTTCCAGGTTAGTTTCGTGCACAAAAGTTGGAGATGGGCGCTGTGGTCCAAGCCTAGCTGACTGTAGCTGATTAAGTTTCCCTCGGTACCTGCCCTTTAGTGACTTTTTTTTGCCAATTGATGATACACTATTAGTTATTGGCTGCACAGGTCCTCTCTGAAAAGCAGCCATTTGAGTTACATGGAAGGTACCCTTTCCGTCCAGAGTTTCCTCGATGATGTCGAGATTGTCAGCGGAAAACTGCACAAATCGGCCATGTACCAGCGATCTAGGAATCACCACATTTCCAGCTTCCTGAAAACCTTTCAACTGATCATTGGCAATAGTTGTGTCGATCTTTCTAAGTGTGTCGTAGCTGACGCAGTCGCCTGCATTGTACAGATAATCGACAAGTCCCTTGGATCTGGTAACCTGGTGTACCAACAAAGCAGTGGCCATATGCTTCGGTGTAAGTATTTTGCTGTGTGTCGCATGAAACAAAATAGTTGCTCCTGTGTTGAGGATTCGCTTATGCATGTCTGCGTCTTCCGACATCTCCGCACAATCACCGGTGAGTTCTTCGTCACCAGGATCAGTATACATCCATTTGAGAAACATATATAAGCTGTCAGGCACACATGTTTCATGCAGCTTCTGTGGTTATGTCGTCATAGGTGTCGGCCCTTTAATATCTTTCAAATCCATCTTGATCTTGGAACATACATAGTTCAATGATCTCATGAACATCTGATCTTCTCGAAATTGTTGATTTGATGCGTCGTTGTCTCCGTGTATCGATTCTGTCACATCTACTACACCTTTGAGAGCTTCAATAGCTTCTCCTGTCGATATGGCTGGGAATATCAGTTGCGGCTGTGTTCTATCCCTCTGTTGTCTGAACATAATTGTTGATCCATAGTGTTTCTGTAGCCTTTGCTTAAGTTTATGCGATCTGTAGGTTGGGGGATTTATGCCTTCGTTGTCTAGCAGCGTGCAATATTGAGTTAGAACGTCATTCATGGTGTACACGTGCCCACTCTTAAAACCAATGTCAATAATGTGAGTAAGTTGTTCGAATGCCGCAGCGTATTTGTCAGGAATAGTAGATTCTTCTCTCTGAAGAGTAGATGCTCTGTTGTGTTGTTCTGCTCTAATTTTGCATGCTTTGTGATAATGTGCCTCATATGCAATTAAATCATTTACGCCAATGAGGCATTTCAGTCTGTAATTTGTATTCGCAAGCTCCATGATGCTGAGCGCTACTTGGTCGGTCATCACTTGGTGAAGATCTTTTCGGGAGCGGGTCTGACAGAAAATGCACGCTTTCCAGGCAACCCCGGTACCACCTTCCTGGTTAGGGACACACTCTGGTCGACTTCATCGTGTTCCATAGGAGGTGCATCTTTGCGCATTTTCAACCGGTGTATATGATCTTCGTGGTGAACGTAGAATAGCAAGACTTGTGCCATCTAGGCTTTTTTACTGTCAGCTCATCTATATGGTGACTTAAACGATGTAGTGTGTCTTCATTAGATGGATCTCCAATTGTCAACCTTGAACTATGAGCGGCTTTTACTCTATCAAATCCAGTAATTGATGCTTGCAGCAGATGACTGTGTGACAGCTGACAGAAAATGCATGCATCCCATGAAGCATCAGTGACTCTCCGGCTTGGGAGGTATGACAGCCACAGATGGAAATTTCGTCAGTCATACTTGTTTTCATGTATCACCCGGTTACGCACTCTGCAAAACAAAAGAACATGTTTGTTAGTCACTATATGTATTATGAGCATTCAATAAAACCTTATCATTACTCATCTTAACGTATCTTAAATATTTTAACTTATCTTAGTGGGAGGAACCATGTCATGAACAAAACAGCAAAGTGCCAGGCACACGTCTGAAAAGTAATGGCTGCACAGATTGCGAGCATTACATGTCGGTATTTGTATACAAGATGCGTTGTCGCTGTTATAAAGTAGATTCACACTGACAATTGTAGGTTTGAACAATTATATGCCTTTTCTGAAAAAGGGGTAATGTTATGTTTTCACTATAGGGTAAGTATAACCCCTTATTTTGTTATAAACATTATATAGTTAGG
>JACEEZ010016425.1:389738-414738 GCA_016584305.1 Chionoecetes opilio
AGATAGTACATTTACGATTTGCACATTTTTACCTCTACTGGGTACAACAAATTTATACTTTAAAGTTGACATGCTGGTAATATAACACACATTATACCGGTCATTTTGGTACCATAAACTCATGCATATCATCACTTGTCATAACCATGGAACCAAAATATTACGATTTTGAAACTGTGTAAAAGAGCGCTACCCCACGATTATGATTTAAGGCATGTCAGGCCCCCGCACACACCTGGATGTTGGCATCCGCCAAAAATATTATCATGCATATCCATACAATGAAACTAGCATGTATTTGCCTTTACACAAGGGGGGTGCAACGATTTCAAATTTTAGAGGCCTTTTTGGTGTATGACCGCTGTACTACTAATTGTTCATGGTATGGACATGAGTACGTATATCATAACCATTGGTTTTATTAATGAAAACCTGATATTCAACACAAGAACACTTATGAGTACCTTACAGGGGTTAAAATAACATCAAGTATTGGTCGCTAGCACCCAGTTGTCTGCAAGTTGCCTATCTAATCAAGATTTATGGACCTTTGGAACGGGATCTTAATACTCAGTGTTGCCCATTGTGTACACATCCTCCGCTCTGTTATTAATATCGCCACAATGCCTCCCGTAGTGCCGGCCAAGGACCCAAAACGTACTGGAAAACCAGGACACCTTACTGTGCCTCAAAAACTTGAATTAATAAAGAAACTAGAAGCGGGTAGAAGTGTTGCAAGTGTTTGTTAAGAATATGGTATGAAGAAACAAACTGAGTCGGATATTCGCGGCCTTAGATCTAACTTTCTCTGTCGAACATCATCTCTCCTTCTCCAAACCTCATCTTCTTTTCCTCACTGAAACTCAGTTGGCTGTGAGCACTGACAGCAGACCTTTTTCTGTCTCCTCTTACTGTCTCTATTCTAATTTTAAATCCAAAGCTGGCTGTTGCGTATATGTGCGCAATGACATCACTTGCTCTCGTGCCCACACCCTTGAATCTTCCGAATTTTCTACCATCTGGCTTCGACTTCAATGTCACTCTCTTACTAAATTTATCTGTGCTGTATATCTCTCACCTAACTCCTCTGACTATGTAAAATTCTTCGACTATTTAACATCAAAAGTGGAGCACATCTCATCTCATTTTCCTTTAGCTGAAATTTCCATTCTTGGGGACTTCAATGTTCACCACCAGCCTTGGCTATCATCTTCTTTCACTGACCAACCTGGTGAACAAGCCTACAACTTTTCTATCCTCCAAGACCTAGAGTAGCTGGTGCAGCACCCTACCCGTATTCCTGACCGCCTTGGAGACACGCCCAACATTCTTGATCTTTTCCTAACTACTAACCCTTCTGCTTACTCTGTGAAACTATTCTCTCCGTTGGGTTCCTCCGATCACAATCTTATTTCTGTAACCTGTCCTATCGCTCCGGTACCGTCTCGGGACCCACCTAAGCGGAGGTGCTTCTGGCACTTCAACTCAGCTAAGTGGGAAGACCTAAGGCAGTACTACTCTGATTTTCCATGGAATGATTACTGCTTCCATGTCAAAAGACCCATCTCTTTGTGCAGACCGCATAACTGAAGTCATAGTCTCTGGCATGGAGGCGTACATTCCACATACTTTCTCTAATCCTAAAGCCCGTCAACCTTGGTTTAACTCTGCTTGTTCTCATGCTGTCCGAGATAGAGAGGTGGCTCACAAACGGTACCGTAAGCATCCATCTCCTGAAACTCATGCCCTTTATATTTCTGCCCGTAATCATGCCAAATTTTTACTTCAACTTACCAAAAACTCTTTTCATTCATAGAAAATGTCAATCTTTCTGAATCAAATTCCTCTCGTGACTTCTGGCATCTAGCTAATAACATCTCTAACAATTTTTCTTCTTCATCTTTCCCTCCTATGCTTCACCCAGATGGCTCCACAGCTGTCTCATCTACTTCTAAAGCTGAACTCTTCGCTCAAACATTTGCTAAAAATTCCACTCTGGCTGATGAAGGGCTTGTTCCTCCTTCTCCTCCACCCTCTGACTATATTATGCCTGTCATTAAGATCCTTCGGAATGATGTTTTCTTTGCTCTTTCTGGCCTAGATCCTCGGAAGGCTTACGGTCCTGACGGAGTCCCTCCTATTGTTCTCAAAAACTGTGCTTCTGTGCTTGCACCTTGCCTGGTCAAACTTTTCCGTCTTTGTCTATCTACTTCCACCTTTCCTGCTTGCTGGAAGTTTGCTCACATCCAACCTGTTCCTAAGAAGGGTGACCGTTCTAATCCTTCAAACTACCGTCCTATAGCTTTGACTTCCTGCCTTTCTAAAGTTTTTGAATCTATACTTAATAAGAAGATTCTTAAGCATCTATCTGCTCACAATCTTCTATCTGATCGTCAGTACGGTTTCCGTAAAGGCCGATCTACTGGCGATCTAGCTTTCCTAACTGAATCTTGGTCATCCTCCTTTAGGGGTTTCGGTGAAACTTTTGCTGTTCTCCTTGACATATCAAAAGCTTTTGATAGAGTCTGGCACAAATCTTTAATTTCCAAACTACCCTCATTCGGTTTCTATCCTTCTCTCTGTACCTTCATTTTAAGTTTCCTTTCAAACCGTTCTATTGCAGCTACTGTAGACGGACATTGTTCTTCTCCTAAATCTATCAATAGTGGTGTTCCCCAGGGTTCTGTCCTATCATCCACTCTTTCTATAATTTATTAATGATCTTCTAAGTCTAACTCAAAGCCCTATCCACTCCTACACTGATGATTCTACCCTGCATTTTTCAACATCGTTCATTAAACGTCCAACTCAACAGGAACTAAGTGATTCATGGAGAGATGCCACCGAGCGCCTAACTTCTGATCTTTCTATAATTTCTGATTGGGGCAAAGCAAACCTTGTTTTGTTCAATGCCTCAAAAACCCAATTTCTTCACCTATCTACTCGACAAAACCGACCAGATAACTATCCCCTCTTCTTCAATGACACTCAACTGTCTCCTTCTTCTACAATGAACATTCTAGGACTATCCTTTACTAAAAATCTGAACTGGAAATCTCACCTCTCATCTCTTGCTAAAACAGCTTCTAAGAAGTTAGGTGTGCTGTGGCGTCTGCGTCCTTTTTTTTCTCCCTCCCAATTGCTTGCTCTCTACAGGGGCCTTATCTGCCCATGTATGGAGTATGTCTCACATGTTTGGGGAGGATCCACTCATACAGCTCTCCTAAACAGGGTTGAGTCCAAAGCTTTTCGTCTCATCAACTCCTCTCCTCTGACTTACTGTCTTCAATCCTTAAATCACCGCCGCAATGTTGCTTCTCTTGCTCTCTTCTACCGTTATTTTCATGCTCACTGCTCTTCTGAACTTGCTAACTGCATGCCTCCCCCACTCCCGCGGCCTCGCTGCACAAGACTTTTTACTCATTCTCATCCCTATTCTGTCCATCTTCCTAATGCAAGAGTTAATCAGTATCTTTACTCTTTCATCCTTTTCACTGGTAAACTCTGGAACTCTCTTCCTGTTTCTATTTTTCCACCTTCCTATGACTTAAATCTTTTCAAAAGAAGAGTAACAAGACACCTCCCGAACTAAATTGGCCTACCCCTCTGTTTGTATTTTATTCTCTTACTGAGTTCTTTATAGGGACTGGCAACTAAGCGGGCTTTGTGTTACCCATTTTTGTTGTGCCCTTGGCCAGTTCCTTGTAATGTAAAAAAAGAAAAAAAAAAAAAGAAAAAAAAATTCGTCGTATCAAGGAAAAGCTTCAGAAATATGCAGTGAAGATTTCTGTTGAAGAACGCGTGATAGAAGCAGACACTGAAATTGTACAGGACTGACTGGGTGATAAGGGTAGTAGCAGACGTTCATGTAGGCTGGCTTGTATAAATGGTGGGAGCAGCGTTAGTGGGCTGGCTGTTGATAAGTGGTAGGTTGAGCAGCGTTCATGGGTGGCTGTGCCTGGCTGTTGATAAGCTGGTAGGTTTAGCAGCGTTCAGTGGGGGCTGTGCTGTGTGATAAGTGGTAGGTTGAGCAGCGTTCATGTGGGCTGGCTGTCGGCGTGATAAGGGTAGGTTGAGCAGCGTTCATGTGGGCTGGCTGTGCCTGGCTGTGATAAGCGGTAGTTGAGCAGCGTTCATGTGGGCTGGCAGTGCCTGGCTGTTGATAAGTGGTGGTTGAGCAGCGTTCATGTGGGCTGGCAGTGCCTGGCTGTTGATAAGTGGTGGGTTGAGCAGCGTTCATGTGGGCTGGCTGTGCCTGGCTGTTGATAAGTGGTGGGTTGAGCAGCGTTCATGTGGGCTGGCAGTGCCTGGCTGTTGATAAGCGGTAGGTTGAGCAGCGCTCATGTGGGCTGGCTGTGCCTGGCTGTTGATAAGTGGTGGGTTGAGCAGCGTTCATGTGGGCTGGCAGTGCCTGGCTGTTGATAAGCGGTAGGTTGAGCAGCGTCATGTGGGTGGCAGTGCCTGGCTGTTGATAAGTGGTGGGGTTGAGCAGCGTTCATGTGGGCTGGCAGTGCCTGGCTGTTGATAAGTGGTAGGTTGAGCAGCGTTCATGTGGGCTGGCAGTGCCTGGCTGTTGATAAGTGGTGGGTTGAGCAGCGTTCATGTGGGCTGGCAGTGCCTGGCTGTTGATAAGTGGTGGGTTGAGCAGCGTTCATGTGGGCTGGCAGTGCCTGGCTGTTGATAAGTGGTGGTTGAGCAGCGTTCATGTGGGCTGGCAGTGCTTGGCTGTTGATAAGTGGTGGGTTGAGCAGCGTTCATGTGGGCTGGCTGTGCCTGGCTGTTGATAAGTGGTGGGTTGAGCAGCGTTCATGTGGGCTGGCTGTGCTGGCTGTTGATAAGTGGTAGGTTGAGCAGCGTTCATGTGGGCTGGCTGTGCCTGGCTGTTGATAAGTGGTGGGTTGAGCAGCGTTCATGTGGGCTGGCTGTGCCTGGCTGTTGATAAGTGGTAGGTTGAGCAGCGTTCATGTGGGCTGGCTGTGCCTGGCTGTTGATAAGTGGTGGGTTGAGCAGCGTTCATGTGGGCTGGCAGTGCCTGGCTGTTGATAAGTGGTGGGTTGAGCAGCGTTCATGTGGGCTGGCAGTGCCTGGCTGTTGAATAAGTGGTGGGTTGAGCAGCGTCATGTGGGCTGGCGTGCCTGGCTGTTGATAAGTGGTGGGTTGAGCAGCGTTCATGTGGGCTGGCAGTGCCTGGCTGTTGATAAGTGGTGGGTTGAGCAGCGTTCATGTGAGCTGGCAGTGTGCTGGCTGTTGATAAGTGGTGGGTTGAGCAGCGTTCATGTGGGCTGGCAGTGCCTGGCTGTTGATAAGTGGTGGGTTGAGCAGCGCTTCATGTGGGGCGTGCCTGGCTTGATAAGTGGTGGGTTGAGCAGCGGTTCATGTGGGCTGGCAGTGTTGGCTGTTGATAAGTGTGGGTTGAGCAGCGCTCATGTGGGCTGGCAGTGCTGGTGGATAAGTGGTGGGTTGAGCAGCGTTCATGTGGGCTGGCAGTGCCTGGCTGTTGATAAGTGTGGGTTGAGCAGCGTTCATGTGGGCTGGCAGTGTTGGCTGTTGATAAGTGGTGGGTTGAGCAGCGTTCATGTGGGCTGGCAGTGCCTGGCTGTTGATAAGTGGTGGGTTGAGCAAGCGTTCATGTGGGCTGGCATGTGCCTGGCTGTTGATAAGTGGTGGGTTGAGCAGCGGTCATGTGGGCTGGCAGTGCTGGCTGTTGATAAGGGGTGGGTTGAGCAGCGTTCATGTGGGCTGGCAGTGCCTGGCTGTTGATAAGTGGTGGTTGAGCAGGTTCATGTGGGCTGGCTGTGCTGGCTGTTGATAAGTGGTAGGTTGAGCAGCGTTCATGTGGCTGGCAGTGCCTGGCTGTTGATAAGCGGTGGTTGAGCAGCGTTCATGTGGGCTGGCTGTGCCTGGTTGTTGATAAGTGGTGGGTTGAGCAGCGTTCATGTGGGCTGGCTGTGCCTGGCTGTTGATAAGTGGTAGGTTGAGCAGCGTTCATGTGGACTGGCAGTGCCTGGCTGTTGATAAGTGGTGGGTTGTGCAGCGTTCATGTGGGCTGGCTGTGCCTGGCTGTTGATAAGTGGTAGGTTGAGCAGCGTTCATGTGGGCTGGCAGTGCCTGGCTGTTGATAAGCGGTAGGTTGAGCAGCGTTCATGTGGGCTGGCAGTGCCTGGCTGTTGATAAGTGGTGGGTTGAGCAGCGTTCATGTGGGCTGGCAGTGCCTGGCTGTTGATAAGTGGTGGGTTGAGCAGCGTTCATGTGGGCTGGCAGTGCCTGGCTGTTGATAAGTGGTGGGTTGAGCAGCGTTCATGAACAAGATAAGAAGAAAGAAGAGAAGAAGAACGAAGAGAAGAAGAAAACAAGTCAAGCCTGAAGAAAGAAAAAAAAGAACAATAACCAAAACTGAAGAACTGGTGGGCGGCGGGGGTGGGTGCGGGGTTGTCCTGGGTGTGTCCGGAGCACCATCTTCCGAGGCCCATGTCCTGCCAAGCCGCCCCAGAGTGGTTTCTGTTTGCTCGTGCGAGATGGGAAAGCGTGTCGTTAGGTCGAGATCGACTCACAACAAAAACATACAAACACATACAGCACCTGGGTCAAGCCCCGGAGACTTTTTCTCTTACTAGCCTCCTTTCTCTCACCCATCTATTCTTCTCCCTGTCCCCACTTCCCCATCTCCTGCTTTCTCTTTTTATATTCTGATTCTGAGCGTTCATGTGGGCTGGCAGTGCCTGGCTGATGATAAGCGGTTAGGTTGAGCAGCGCACAATGCGCACATGTGGGCTGGCTGTTGATAAGTGGTGGGTTGAGCAGCGTTCATGTGGGCTGGCTGTGCCTGGCTGTTGATAAGTGGTAGGTTGAGCAGCGTTCATGTGGGCTGGCAGTGCCTGGCTGTTGATAAGTGGTGGGTTGAGCAGCGTTCATGTGGGCTGGCTGTGCCTGGCTGTTGATAAGTGGTGGGTTGAGCAGCGTTCATGTGGGCTGGCAGTGCCTGGCTGTTGATAAGTGGTGGGTTGAGCAGCGTTCATGTGGCTGGCAGTGCCTGGCTGTGAAACGGTGGGTTGAGCAGCGTTATGTGGGTGGCAGTGCTGGCTGTGATAAGCGGTAGGTTAGCAGTTATGTGGGCTGGCAGTGCTTGGCTGTTGATAAGTGGTAGGTTGAGCAGCGTTCATGTGGGCTGGCAGTGCCTGGCTGTTGATAAGTGGTAGGTTGAGCAGCGTTCATGTGGGCTGGCTGTGCCTGGCTGTTGATAAGTGGTAGGTTGAGCAGCGTTCATTTGGGCTGGCTGTGCCTGGCTGTTGATAAGTGGTGGGTTGAGCAGCATTCATGTGGGCTGGCTGTGCTTGGCTGTTTATAAGTGGTAGCTGTTGTGACTCTCCCATCTGGTTCCCTGGTGAACATTGGGTTGACAATAACCGGGTCGGTGGTGGGAGTTGGGTGGATGACTTGACTTTCGGGACATGGGCCAAGTCGCGAACTGACACTGTAGACTCCCGTCCATCCGGATGCCTTATGCTTGCATAAGTTGGATTGGTGTCGATGAGCTCAACTACATCTACGAGGGGCTCATTCATGTTACCCGGACAAACCTCAGCAATACAGTTCCAGGAGTCATCAGCCACGAGGGTAGTGAGCTCCCATGAGTTGAGCGACGTTGGAAGGCAAAGAACAGTTCATGTGGGGTGGTATTTGTTGAAGTACACAACAATGACCTTAGTGAGTGTAAAACATCCGGAAGCACTAGTTTCCAGTTTGCCAGGCAAGTTACGGGACCTGAGAGCCAACTTAAACTTGACTGCCTTCCATAGGATACCATTAAATCTTTCTACCTGCCCATTACCTATCGGGTGGTATGGAGTAGTGCGGATGGTTGCAACTCCCTTTTGAGAAAGGTATGTTTTGAGGTCTTTAGACATGAAGGAGCTACCTTGATCTGAATTAATGTAATTTGGCATTCCACACAGGCTGAAAATCTGCTCCAGGCATCTAATCACCGTTACAGTATTCATGTTGGGGCATGGCAAGGCAAAAGGGAAACGTGAATACTCGTCAACAACTGTCGACGTTAAGGCACTCATTCTCATGGACAATGCTCCCGCACATCCCGCTGATCTGGCCAGCCAGGATGGCCGCATCCGTGCCGTGTTTTTGCCACCTAACACGACACCACTGATCCAGCCAATGGACCAGGGCGTCATAAGTGCCTTCAAGAGACGTTACCAGAGAAAATATTTCGATGATGTTCTGGTGGTTCTTGAGGATGAGTCTGACAAAGAAGAAAACGATTGCACCGTGAGACTGAATCGAGGCCTATTACCTGCATAGTCCGTCAGCGCCAACTTCGGCTATATGGGCATGTGGCACGCTACCCTTAAACTGATCATTCTTCTCACCGGGTTGTATCTGTAAGTATCTACACAGACTCCCTCTCCTCACTCCACCTCCTCCTCTCCCGCCACCCCCACTCATCCACGTCCCTCGTCCACATCGTCCAGAGAGCCCTTCTGCACCTTACCACCGAGGGCTGGGATATCGCTTTTCAGTGGGTTCCCTCCCACGCTGGTATCCCAGGCAACGAGGTAGCGGACTCTGCTGCCAGGATGGCCTTGACAGAAGTAAACACAACACCCTTCCCTCTGCCGCTCTCCACAGCCACACGCCTCATCTCCCGGGTCTGCTGCTCCACCTGGAATAACACGCTCGGCGATGCCCTCCGCATCACCTCCATGGGCCAATACCGCAGTGACTCTTCCCCCCAGCCCTGGATACGGCAAAAATCCCGTGTCCTGGATGTCACTCTCACCAGCCTCCGCCTGGGGCACACGACACTCACGGCTCACCTGCACTGTCTTCGTCTGTCCCCTGTCCCCCACAGCCCCTGGTGCAGAAACGTCTCCTATTGAACACTTTCTGCTGCAGTGTCCGCGCTTCCACTCCCACCGTGTAGTGCTACAGTCTCAACTCCTCGCCCTGAACGTCACCACCTTTGACCTGTCCACCCTGCTGGCGGCGGCGGGCGTCCACCCCTCCCGGCAACACGCCGTCATCCGCCTCACCTGTGCCTTCCTGAGGAGGACAGGTCAACTACCACGCCTGTGATAGCATCATAGGACATCACCAGGAGGGATATTTACCAAATCTTGCGAACGTTCACAGCAGGCTTGCGAATTCACAAGCCTTGTGAATGTTCACAATTTCTTAGGACATATTTACTAAGCTTGAGAACGGCTGTGAACGTTCGCGAAGTGTTCGCAATCTGCGAGTGCTCCTGACCACTCGCAAGGCCTTGCGAACACTAAATAACTCAACTAAACCAAACCCAAACATATCCTATACCTAACCAAAACTAAACCTATAGGTACATAATCTAACGAAACTCATTTGTAATCTAACCTACCGTCAATAGTAGCCTATTATTTATGTAGTGGGCTTTCAAAAGTCCTAGGGATTCTTACCTACATCATCGTGGAGATTTGTTCATTCTGAGTATTTTAAAACACATTTCCCATGCCGCAATTGAATAATAATGGCGTTACATGTATACTGCCGAAAATCTATCGTTATTTGAGCCAGGAATGGTTAAATTAGGTTAAATTAGATTAGGGTAGGTTAGAGATTGGGTTTTGATTTAGTAACAATTGATATCAAGAACAAATGAAAGCTATCAATACTATGGCAATGCGAAATAGAGCAATGTTTGCTGGGCGGGCCGGGAGGGGCGGGTTGGGCACCCCTTACACATATAAACTGAAATTTATTTCCGACAAAAACGAATGACAGATTAATTTACTACACGACTATAGTGTTATTGATGGTAGGGATACGGGCCATACCTATAGCCACCGCGGCTAGAGATACGTTTCATACCTATAGCCACCGCGGCTAGAGATACGGGTTCATCATACCTATAGCCGCCGCGGCTAGAGTTGTTCTTGGCGCTCCATAATAGTAGATAAATGCGTAGTATGTAGATAAGGTGCTAGGCAGTGGTAGAAAATGTACACACTGCTGTATTCCGTGCCAAAATATGTAGTTTGTTTGTTTGTTTAGAGGATAATTCCTCAGAGCCATAGTGATCTACCGCTCCAGTTTTAGTGTTGGCCGAAGCCACCACCCCGGGAGGGGGGTCACAAACCCCCGGCTAACACCCGTTACCCATTCACTGCTGGGTGGACAGTAGGGTGCCAATAGCGCATAGGGGTAATTTTTCAAAGTCAATATTTTTTCACGTACTTTTGTGGTATTCTGCCTTGTACTTAGAAATTGTCGTGTGCAAAGTTTCAGGCTAATTGGTTGATATTTAGAGGTGGCGGATCGATCTTGAACATTTCCTCTTTTCGCCCTCAGGTCATGACCACGAGAAAGCAAACTGAAGTTTGGCTTCTTGACCATAGTGTTCCTACTATCACAGGAGCAAAACTTCCCAGCCGTGGAGACGTTTTATGATGATTTTTCTACGCACACAAGGAAGAGAAGAAGACGGTGCAGCAGAGTGCAGTTGAGGCTGCAAAGGAGGTCCTCGACTTCTGGACACGAGCTAGGATCCCCGCCATCGCAGAAACTAGCGTGAGGAGGAAGATTACTGGACTTTTCGACGAGTGGAAGATCCTGAGCAAAAGCAAGAATAACTCTGGAGTCCCGCCTGCCGAAAAACAGAAGACCTTCCAAGAAAGTCTCCCAGACCTTTTGGACATCGCCCACTCCGACGCCCTCACTCTGATGACCATTCCTGAAGACAAGGAATTCCTTCTTGCCCAGCGGAGAAGGGAGGCGGGGTTCGATGGCTGGTCTGGACAAGAAGCTGAAAGAATCGGTTTGCCGACGTGAAAGCTCTCTCTCACGTAGCCGTCAACAGACGCCAAAAGGAGAAGAGATGGTGGAGCTGGAGTCGTCATCGTCTGAGTCATCAAGTCCAGCCAACCCTGCCAACACATCGACTTCTTCCGACGCCGGGGTCGCTTCTCCACCAAAGCGATTGAGGACACGGGGCACGAAGTCCGTCCTATCCCCTGATCTCGTCGGAGCCCTTGACAGAAGTGGGGTCAGTAGCCGCCAAGCCCTTCGAATTGTGGCGGCTACGGCAAGTAGCTTGGGCCACGATCCACAAGAGCTTGTGCTGAATCCCGAGTCCATTCGACAGGCAAGAGCGAAGTACAGGTCCACTTTGGCGAAGGACATCAAAGAGACTTTCAGTCCTCTTACCCCTCTTACCGTTCATTGGGACAGGAAGATCCTTCCTCAGGACGATGGCACTCGCGCCGAAAGACTCGCCATCCTCGTCACAGGAGGAGGAGTGAAGCTCCTAGGAGTCCCGAAACTGCACTCCGGAACTGGTGATGCCGCCGCTACAGCTGTGTTCGAGGCTCTAGAAGACTGGGGGGTCCAGGAACGAGTCGTGGCGATGTGCTTCGACACAACCAGTGCCAACACTGGAGCCATCAATGGTGCATGCACCATCTTGCAACAGAAGATCGGCTGACCCCTCGTTTCACTTGCTTGCCGTCATCACGTCCACGAACTTGTCCTTGAGAAGGCCTTTTCTACGTGTTTGGGGTCATCTTCTGGTCCTGAGATCACCATCTTCTCTCGCTTCAAGGACTACTGGTCTTACATCAACCAGTCGGCAATAAACCCTCCCACCAACGAAGATCTGCCGGAGAGTCTGGTCTCCAAGAGGGACGATCTCATTCAAGGTTTGAAACGTCTGCTTCAGACAAAGCAGCCCCGTGACGACTATAAGGAACTCGCTGAGCTGAGCATCCTTTTCCTCGGCGGCGCTCTTCCGAAGACCTCGATTCGTAGCCCCGGAGCGCTTCATCGAGCGCGTTGGATGGCGCGTATCATTTACGCTCTGAAGATGATCTTGTTTCGGGAGCAGCTGACTGGAGTCGTCACACCTAGAGAAATGTCAGCCCTCCAGCGGTTCTCATCGTTCGCAACCGAGATCTACGTCCTGCGATGGTTCGAATCGACGGTTCCATCCTACGCTCCCGCCAACGATCTTGGATTCGCTAAGGACATCCTTCAGTACCACGACGAAAGTATTCGGAAGGCCTGCTTCACCACTCTGAGCCGCCATTTCTGGTACTTGAGCGAAGATCTCATTGGCCTGTCACTGTTCGACTCACGTCTCCCTGTCTCCGACAAACAAGCAATTGTACAGGCCATTCTCTACGATAAAGGAGCCGAGGAACCCGCCAAGTGAATAAACCTCCCATCACAAGTTCCTGCGGCAACACTGCCCTCCTTCGCCACAAAAAATTCCCTCCGCCTCTTCGAAGCTCTTGATATCAAGACCGACTTCCTGTCCGCCAACCCTTGGAAGTGGCAGGAAGAGGAATCATACGTCGAGGCCTGCCGCCGAATCGAGGGACTTCGCGTCGTCAACGACACAGCCGAGCGAGGAGTGGCGCTCATCCAGTCCTTCAACCTCCGGCTGACCAAAGACGAGGAACAGCGCCAGTTCTTCCTCCAAGTTGTGGAGGCCCATCGCCATCAACAGCCCGGGACCTCAAAGGCGTCCCTTCCCCGGCCAAGCCGGCCACAATGAGTGGGGTGGCTCCCCATGATACCCCCCCCCACCGAGGGGCTAATACTCACCAAGAGACCAAGAGGGGGACCAGCAGCCCTGCTGGGGAAGGGATGTCTGGCTTGTCCGCTTTCAAGAGATGACATCCCCTCCTTAATAGGCCAGTGCATAAGGGTAAATAACAAAGTTGTAATCCGCCACCCCTAAATATCAACCGATTGAGGTTAAACTTTGCATACGATGGTTTCTTGCATAGATGCACCATTACACCAAAGTAGGAAGAAAAATTCAAACTTTTGATTTTTATTGGCACCCTAGTGGACAGGGGCTCGGGTTTTAAGAAAGACCACCCATCTGTCTTCGCTCCGCCGGGGGATATATTTATAAACAAAATTCCTTTATATTGATATTTATTGCTGCAATAATACATTTCTTACAAGAATAAGCAATTCTTCTACGGTTTTTGGTCACAATATATCCTTTGTATTTGTTATTTGTAGTGAAAGAATTATTGGGGTGGCGTTAATTTCAATGTTTGTTATGATCGCAAGGAGCGGAGGATTCAGAGCTGGGAGCTGTTCACAAGACTGATAAATAGTTCGCAAGGATAGCTCCCAACATTGAACAGCCCTCTATTCTGCTAACAGAAATTTGCAAACGTTCACAGACTTGTGGTAAATATCCCTCCAGGGCTCATAGTGTTCCCCAAGGGATCCTCGCAGCCCTAAAACAAGAAACAAGAAGAACAAGAACTAGCGTGGGAACATAGGGGGTTTTGGCTTGGCAAATACAAAGCCAGGAGCGAAAAGTCTACATTTCTAGCGTGTGCCCAAACTCCCCCCTTCCCCCAACAACAACACACACACAATCTAGCCCCATCCCATAAACCTATTGGGGGGCACTGCACCCCACCCCACTGTGGGGGGCACCGTATTTTCATGGCGGGGGGTCACGTGCCACGTACAGGTACGTACCTACGCCAGGGTAGCAGAAAACCTTGGGCCCCTACCAGCCTCGCCGTGACGTCATGACTTAGGCTCCGCCCACGTAAATATATTTCAAAATAAACTTTTGTTCCTGGTTCAATCTTGGATCTGATTACAGTTTTAGAATTGGCATTTCATATCATGAATTTTGATGTATCTACCATGATTTTTAATGCGATATTTAAAAAGTCGATAAAAATTAGAAGAAATATGGCGCTGATGGCGCCCCCTATATAGTCTGTTTATTTTGATAATTCTCCCGCCAATTGCAGGTTTATGAGGCTTTACTTGTTTGTCTGATTTATATCTAACATTTCCACATAGACAATGTACTTAGTGAGGCGCGTTATGAGGCTATGGACGTGAAGGCTCGCAGTCGTGGTCTGGCAAGGCAACTGCAAAAAAACTTTTTTTTTAAATTCTTTGGTTTGAGGCAATAATTGTGTTAGATAATTAAACCAATATATTTGTAGTGTTTTTTGGATATGTTATGCGTTTTCCGTCCTAATTTGGGCTTGGCGAAACCCCTTTATTTTTTTTTTATTATTTTTTTTTTTTTCCATCTATCCCCTGCTTAGATGTATTAGGTTTTATTTTCTTATTGTTTGGGAATTTTTGTTCTTCATTTAAGCCCTTTTACGCCGTAAAGTGTCTGGTGGCGAAAGTACTCTGGGTTTTCCCCCCCTTTGAGTCCCCCCTTTTCCCCCCATAAATCTAACCTAAACCCCTTAAGGGGAGGGTTCCCCCCCCTCGCCCCCCGGGTAACTAACCAAAAACCTCTTACGGGCCCCCCCCCTAAAACCCCCCCCCCCCCGGTAACCCTAACAAATTGTACCCTAACCTCTTAGCGGGGGGGGGGGGGGGGTCCCAACCCGGTCATCATTCTTTTGGTGGGGACGTCGGTTCCACTCTCTGACTCAAAAAAATCCAACCCATTTCCCTTGTCTGGGGAATTTTTTTAAAACACCCCTAACTCAAAAATATTTTTTTTGCGCGCATATTACTTATATTAATACAATAAAGGGCGATGTGGGAAAGTTTCTTTGGCTTTTAACCGGGTAACAAGAAGAAAACGGATTCAAGCAGGAAAAGTTAATTTAAAAAAGGAAAGGGAGAAACTGGTTTTCAAAATAGGGGGGTTTGAATGATTAAAAATGGACCGTCTTAGGTGGTATGGGGAGTCTTTTTGGGGTTTTTAAAAGGGAGACTGGATTAATTCTGGATGGGATGAAAGGGGGATGTAGGAGTGTTAAAAACGGACTACCACTGTGGTCCCAGCCTCTTGTACTTCCTATGTTCTTTGTTTCTCGCTTTACTGGCCGCACTTGGGGGGGGTGCAGTCAGTTCGTACACAAGTTTTTTCGTACCCATAATTCGTACACCAAAAAGTTTTTTTCGTGCTGTATGCCCCCATGTCTTTTCGTACCCCCACCCAAAGAGTAAACTTGATTACTAGAGTACCAAAAACACAGGTATGAGAAAAACCAAAATCATGTACAAACAACTAACAAAACCTGGTACGAAAAAACTTGTGTACAAACTCCCTTAACCCCTTTCAGGTCGTGAACTTGACTGTTTTTTTATTAGTTTCAAACCCGTGATTGTGAGCCCGCGTCTATGTTGTCTCTGGGCCCCCCCAAAAGTAGTATTAAAAATAAATATTAATATAAAAAATTATTATTTTCTCACCGAAGGCATACAAAAAAACACATAATATTAACGAGGGAATGAATTTAATCAAAAGTAAAAAATTGATAATAGCTAAAACCCTCTATTATAATAATAAAAATAAAAATAATAATAAAAATAATAATTCACCCGGAGCAAACAAAAAAAAAAGAACACAACAAACAAAATTAACTGAATGCAATATAATAACAAGTTTGTGACGATGCTTTACCTAAAATATTGATGTGCCGGTATTATGTGTTTATTGATAGTTTTTAATTACCATGACTGTGTTTTGTTACTTCCAAAACCATCATTATGCAGGTTACCCCTTCACCCCCAAATCTTTCCTTGGCTATATCAAATCGGGTTGTGGGCATGAGGCAGGTGTGAGTACAGTGTGAGGCAAAACATAAGACATAAGAAAAAAAGGAAGCTCAGGGCCCGCGACCCTACACGGTAGTTCCTTTCACCTAACCCCCCTCACCACCTTTCACCCATCCATAAACCTTCCACTCCTCTTTAAGGGCTCCCAAATACCCCGCACAAATCCCTGTCTACGGGAACCATTCCATGTTTTCACCACCCTTTTGTGAACCATTTTTTTCCCTATTTTCCAAAAATTTTACCTTTTCCGCTTGAATCCTTACTTCTTGTTCCCCCCTTTAAAGCCTAAGAACTTTTCCTACTTCTCCTTTTTTAAAATCCCTTTTATCCCTTAAATACTTCTATCAGATCTCTTCTCTGCTCTCTCGAGGAGTGAAATTTTTTAATATTTAAATTCCTTCTCAAAAACAAAAGTTACCTCCCTTGTACTTTTGGCCTTCTCTGCACTTTTTCTAACAACCTATATCCATCCTGAAATATGGAGCCAAAACTGAACCCATAGTCTAGGGAGGTCTGCTAAGCCAGAAAAAGCTTTAGAAAAACTTCCGCCTTCTACTTTTAACACTGGAAATGAATCCAAAATACTCTATTGCTCTATTTCTGGCCTAAATACATTGTTTCCTAGGTCGGGGGTCCGGGGCTCACCCTCACCGCAGCGCGTGCTCTCTGTGCCCTGACTTTTCCCCTGTTTGCAGGGGGCTGAGGTCACAGTCCTACGGGCTCCCCCTGTGTCCTGCGGGGACCACTGTTGCAGGTGCTGAGGTTACGTCCTACTGGCTCTCGTTCCTGATGTGACCACTGTTGCAGGTGCTAGGTCCAGTCCCCTGGCTTTCTGTTTCCTACTGGGGACCACTGTTGCAGGTGGTGAGGTCACAGTCCCAGCTGGCTCTCTGTTCCTGATGTGACCACTGTTTGCGGGCTGGGGGTCACGTCCCCAGCGGGCTCCTGGGGGTCCTGACTGGACCACTGTTGCAGGTGGTGAGTCACAGCCCCCACTGGCCTCTGGTCTGACTCTGACCACTGTTGGGGTACTGGATCACGCCCCACTGGCTCTCTGTGTCCTGATTGTGCCCACTGTTGCAGGGTTTGAGGTCACAGTTCCAGCTGGCTCCTGTGTGCTGAATCAAGTTCCGCTGGTTTTCTGCTGCCACAAAGGTCCGCCCCGGCATCCCAAAGCTTCCTGCGGGACTGACCCCATGTTGCTGCGCGAGATTGCTGTGGTGGAGGCCGTGGGGGGAGGAGCGCACCACCAGGGGCCGGGGAGCAGCAGCAGCGTCTGCCTCGCTTGGGGAGGCACAGAGGGAGGCAAAAATCACCTGGGGGCAGGCAGCTCGGGCCAAAAGGAGAGAGGCATTTTTGTTGCTCACAATGTACTCAATCATTCAATGCAGACCCTGCTTGAGGACTTCCTACACAAGTCGTCAAGGATCATAAATGTGTGGAGTGTGGGAAAAATTTTAATTGAAAGTCTCTCTCCCCCAAACCACCCTGACACAATGGTGTTAAAAAATCATAAATGTGTAAGTGTGGGAAAAGTTTTAGTGATAAGTCAAACCTCACCAACACACCCCCGACACCAGTGGTTTTAAGAATCCCCAATTCTGGAGTGTGGGAAAAGATTTACTCAAAATTCCCTCCCACAACCACCCTGCCACAGTGGGTTTAAGAATCACCAATGCTGGATGGGGGAAAAATTTACTAAAAAATCTGCCCTCCCACACACACCCGACACACAGTGGTTTGAGGGAGTTCAAATGTATTTTTGGGGCCCAAGGGTTTCAAGACAAGGGGGTATTTCCACCATAAAGATTCACATAAAGCATTTGTAAAAACTGATACAACAGGGGTGCAAATCTCCAATGTCTGGAGTGTGGGAAAAGTTTTTTACTAGAAGTTGTCCTCACCCGCACACCCTGACACACATTGGTGTTAAAAATCATAAATTGTAAGTGGGGGAAAAATTTAATGATAAGTCTAACCCACTCAACACATCCTGACACCAGGGGTGTTAAAAAATCCCATGCCCGGAGTGGGGAAAAAGATTTACAAAAGTCTGCCCTCACCACACACAAACCCCCTGAACACAGTTTTAAAAAAATCACCAATGTTGGAGTGTGGAAAGATTTCTCACAATTTCTGTCCCACCACCCCAACCCTGACAACGGGGGTGTTAAAAATCCCAAAAATGCGGGGGAGTGGGGGAAAAGTTTTACTCACAAGTCCTGACCTTACCAACACCCCAAACCCAACAGGGGGTGTTAAGAATCAAAAATGTCTGGATGTGGGAAAAGATTTACTGATAAGTCTAACCTCGCTCACACGCTCAACACCTGATTTGAGGGAGTTAAAGGGGATTTTTTTAAAGGTTTTTTTCAGACAAGGGGGAATGCCCCGCACATGAAGACCACTTTTGAGGTGGTGTGTTGTGTGGCAAGTGTGGTTGTAGAGTGTGGCAATGGGTGGTGGACATGTTACTGTGTGGTGGGGGAGTGGGCTATGGGGGGTGGGGGGTGGTGGCAGAGTGTTCATGTTGGTGGCTAGTGTGGCAAGGGGGGGTGGTGGGGGGTGTTTACATGTGTGGTGGGGGGAGTGTGGGAAAGGGGGGTGGTGGGGGGTGAAAAGTGTGTTACATGTGTGGTGGGGAGTGTGGCAAAGGGTGGGGGTGGTGGTGGACAAATATTACATGTTGGGGGTAGGAGTGTGGCAAAGGGGGGTGACGTGTGTTTTCATGTGTGGTGGGAGGAGTGTGGCAATGGGGGGTGGTGGGGGTGGCAAGGGGTTACATGTGTGGTGGGCCCGGGGTGTGGGAATGGTGGTGGTGGTGGGGACGAGTGTTCATGTGTGTTTGGGGGGAGTGTGGAATGGTGGTGGGGGTGGTTTGGGCAGGTTTACAGTGTGGTGGCTGGGGGAATGGGTGGGGGTGTGGTGGACAGAGTGTTTGTTGGGGGCAGGGTGTGCAATGGTGGTGTGGGGTGGGCAGAGTGTTTTCATTGTGGTGGTGGATGGGCCTCTCATAGGTGTGGGGTTGTTTTATTTTTCAGTGTTAAGTGTTTTTCCTTCCCTTTAAAAGTTTAAAAAAGAGTGTGTGGTGATGACATGCAGGGGGTGGTGGTGGGGGAAGTTTGTAGCTGGCTTGGGCCTGGGGGATAGCAACTTTTTTTTTTTTATTATTATTATATTTTTTTTTTTTTTTTTTTAAAAGAAAAAAGGACTGGGCCAAAATTTTTTTTTTTTTTTTTTTTTTTTTAAAAACTATACATGGTCCCCGTTTAGGTTTTTTTTATTCTTCATGTTTTTGTTTTTTCCCTGCAAACCACCACCTTAACCGAAATGTCTTGTAATCTGGAATTAACCCTTTTAGTCCAAAAGTAATTTCCCATTGTATTTGGGTACCATCAAAAACGATTTTTTAGTACTAAGCTGTTTTTTAAACTTGACCTGTTTGTCCCTTTTCCCAACCTTTGGGATATTCCAAATTATATGGGGAAATTATTGCAGGTCGATATGTTTTATCTACGTAGCATACTGTCTTAGTCTATTTTATTTAACGAGGCGATATTTAAATTTTCAATGGACGTGTGTATACTATGTGTTGTTTAGTACTATAGAGTAGGCCACCGAACCAATAAATTTTTGAACTGTACTACCCTGGGTGGCGTCATTTTCATCAGGTCTGGACTGCACGATTTTAAAATTGGTTTTTTCTATTAATTTTTTTTTTTTTTTTTGGTTTTTTTTTAAAATTTTAGTTTATTTTAATATTGTTTTTTTTATATTGAGTTTATATTTGAGTTTTTTTAATAATTTTTTTTTTTTTAATTTGAGTTTTTTTAATATTGAGTTTTTTTTAATATGAGTTTTTTTTTTGGTTTTTTTTAAAAATTTAATTTTTTTTAAAATTGATTTTTTTAATTTGATTTTTTTTTAAAATTGAGGTTTTTTTTATTGATTTTTTTTAATATTAGTTTTTTTTTTGGTTTTTTTAAAAGTAAGCTTTTTTAAAAATTGATTTTTTAATATCGGTTCTTTTATATTGATTTTTTCAAAATTAGTTTTTAATATTGAGTTTTTCAAATTGAGTTTTTTTTAATATTGGTTTTTTTTAAATTGAATTTTTTTAAAAATATTTTTTTTAATATTTATTTTTTTTAATATTGATTCTTTAATTTGGGTTTTTAAATTGGGGTTTTTTTTTAATTAGTTTTTTTTATAGTTTTTTAATATAGTTTTTTTAATAAATGATTTTTTTAAGATTGAGTTTTTTAATATTTAGTTCTTTTAATTTTGATTTTTTTTTAAATTGGGTTTTTTTTAAATTGATCTTTTTAACATTTTTTTTAAAATTTATTTTTTTAAAAATTTAGTTTTTTAATATTGATTTTTTAATATTATTTTTTTAATATTGGTATTTTTAATATTGAGCTTGTCATTTTTTCAAATTGTTTCGTACTTCAGTAGATTCGTACACCAAAAGTTTTTCTTATCTATACGAAAACCCTATCGTTTCTACCTCGGCTCAAAGTTGAACTTGATTTTTTAAGTTACAAACGACTCCAGATATTACGAAAAAACTCAAATCAGTGTACAAAATACTAACAAAACCTGGGTACGAAACAACTTGTGTACAAAATCCTGTAACCTGTGAAAAAGGGGCAAGGACATGCAAATGTTGACTCCTGCCGCGGCCAATCCCCCTTAAGGAGTGATCAAGAGTAAGTATGGTTAATATTTTGGGGGCTGGGGACTTTGTGCGGTGGGGACTAAAGTGTTATCTGCGGTATGAGAGTAATAAGGGAAAATGGGGGCTGGCGAATTAGTGCAGGTGGGGACTAAAGTGTTTTCTACGGTTAGAAAAGTAAGGTAATTATACGGCTGGCGACATTGTGCAGGTGGCGGCTAAAGTGTCATCTAGAAGAGTAAATATAGGTAATAATGGCAGCTGGCGACATTAGTGCGGTGGCGACTAAAAATGTTATCTAGGTAAAGCCCATTTTTTTTTTGAGTTTTCCCTTTAAAAATATAATTTCTTTTTTATATAATTTTTTTTATTTGGTATTTGTGTCCTAAAGGTATTTACTATACAGTATAGGATACAGGAATATTTCTGCCCTATATTTTGTTACTACAAATCAGAAGTAACAGAAAACCCATTGTCCCTACATATATAGCTCGTTTTCGTGAGTTCACCGCCCCGGTTCAGTCCAGTCCCTAAAACCGTTTTTTTAGGGTGGTTGATGCTCGCTAAAAAACATCGAGACGGCCCCGTCCCCTTTGTCGTTCCTTTGGCTGGGGGATTGAGTGGGCGGCTCTCCGGGCAGAATGGCGCCTGGTACATATTCTCAAGATTTTCGTGAAATTACTTTAGTCTTTGGCGGCCACATGGCGTTTTTTCATGTCTTATAGCGCACGAGAAACTCCTGGTCGTCTTCCCCCCGACTGTAGTGCGCATGCCCAGTTTTTCCCACACTATCCAAACCCGGTTCCCCCCGGCCTGCCCGGCCCGTCCATTCCCGCCCGTCCCCAAAATCCTCGCAAAAACTGCCCCTGGGACTAGCCCAGTCCAGAGCGGGCCCCAAAACGTGCTTTAACGGGGGCAGCGGGCAGAGCTCCCACCAAACCGAAGAGATCCCGAGCCCGCCAGCCAAACAGCGGCAGGAACAAGAGGCCCCAAAAGAAGAAGAAGCCGCCAAACCGTGCGGACCCAGAGGCCACAAAGAAGAAAGAAGCCAGCGGACCCAAAAAAGCGGCCCGGCAAAGCACTGGCAGCCTTGTTTTAGCGTGCCACTAGTGCCCCAAGCAGCGGTCCAACCTGCGGCTCCGAGCCGCATGCGGCTCTTTCAAAGGCCTGGTGGGTCCCGCCACCTACTAAAAATCTCCAAAAATTTTCGTTAAAAAAAAAAGAAAAAAATTACTGGGATAAAATAGCCGCGTACAATAGTATATGTGACCTATTTTCCCAGGGCTCTTGGAAAAAATTGGGATTTTTCTTGTACTCATCAAAAGACTTGCTCGTAATCTTCATAAATTTTCACGCAGGTCCTCACCTGCTTTTCTGCCAATTTGAAGAAATTGGGTCTTCTCGAAATTTTGGGTTGCCGCCTCTGCCCTAGACCTTGCCTTGGTGGCCCGGTAGTGAGGGGGTGTGGGAAGGGGGAGGAGGCGGGGAGGGGGTAGGAAGGGGGGAGAGGGGGAAATACCACTGGCGTGTGTGTGGGGGCTGAAGGAAAGGGGACAGGGGTTACAACCCTTTTGTGCCTTGCCGTGAAATGATTCTAGAGTTTCCAAACGACCCAGGGAGGTACATTCTTTACATAAAAACCTACGTACTAACGTTCCAGGTTCCTAAGGGGGTATAGGGAAAGGCTACCTGTCTAGACTAAATTTAAATGACAATTAAAAAGTCGCTAAGCAAAATTTTTTTCTTCCCCCAACTAGCGCTCACAAAAGCTGGGGCATTTTTTGTGAGAAAGAAATTTCCCTTTTAGATAAGCTCAATTATTATCCTAAATAGAGGCTACTATAAAAAACCAGCTATACCGAAACGACTTTAATACAAATTTCCTCAGATAAAAGGGAAGCAATATATAACAAAAGCAAAACCTGAAATTGAAACTTCATTCAGTAAGGGGAAAAACCGAAAAAAACCAAAACCTTCATGCCCTGCCACCATACTACATGTACTGGTAACAAAGGAAGGCCAAAATTTTAAAAAGCAAGCTACGCTACCTTTATTTACAACTATAGGATTCGTAAGTAATTTTATCTCTCGGTGCGTGATTTAATTCCATTACTGTGAAAGAACGCAAAAAAATACTAAAAGAAGTGAAGGTGAGAAATAAAGTTTTAAATAATGAGACAAAATAGGTCGCTACTGGTGAGTATCCGAGCTGCCTCTTACTGAGGAAAGGCAGCTGGGTGCTTCCTGACGGAAAAAATTTGTCGCTACATGGTGAATGCATTACCCCGGGTTTGGGGAGGGACAGGCGCCACCTGACGAAGAAAAACAGCAGTTGAGAGGGCCCTCCCTCACTGGGGTCCGCTTCCCTGTTGGTCAAGCAAAGCTACGCTTCCTTGTTTTACAAAAAGTTCGTCTTCTCGAGTGTGCTTATTATATTCACATTACGGTAAAAAGACCAAAAGATATATTTAAAGAAGACAGTGAAGATGAGAAAAAATGTAAAAATGATTAAGATGATGGTTAAATCCCCAGATATCCTACGGCGATTAATCCGCCAGGGAAATCTCCGGCCGGGGGGGTCGTCGGGGGTGAGGGGACCCGGGGAAAAGCTTTTTGCCTCTCCGCGCGGGGGGATGAAATGAAAAGAATCATCGTACCTCTGGCGCCTACGGGCATCCAAAACAAAACCTTCTGGAAAACCCAAACCCAGCGGGATACCAAAACCCCCCAACCGCTACACCCCCCCCCTCCCCCCTCTCACCCCCCCCCTCCTTTCACACCTCGTTCAAAATATATGGAAATAAACATTCATCCCCTAAGTTAAAATGTCGATTCAGTGAGGGGTTGTTCTTCTTGCCATAGTTGTTGTTTTTTTTGGTAAAGGTTTTTTTGTGGTCTTTTTATTTAAATATTTTTTCTTTCGCTGAGACATATTTGGCAACATCGCACCCCCCCTTCCCTCCCCTCCCCCCCCCCCCCCTCCCCCCCTCCCCCTTGCCCCCCCCGCCACCCACACTCCCCCTGCCCCCCCACCTAGGGTCTTTTTAAAAAGCCCTTTGTCTCTTCCCCCCACTGAGCCTCTGAGGTGATGGCCCCAAAACCCAAAACCCCACCGCCTCATTCTCTATTTTTAAAAGCTTGTTGGAGACCAGCGCTCCCCTAACGTGCCAAGGTAAGGTTTTTTGTATTATTGTGGATTCATAAACATGACAAGGTTTTAAATTGGGAAAATATAAGGATTTAAATATCTTAGGAATTTTTAAATTTCTATGCTCCGGTCCCGTTTAAAGTTTTTATTTTAGCGATAAACATTTATTTATTTTTTCTTTGTGGTGTGTGCGTTCTTACTCCAAAATCTTAAATAGGAGAAAATTTATAAACTAAAAATTGCTCGCTTTAGATAAAAAATAGTGCATGTTAAACCCAAAGGAAAATTATAGGTGATAAAAATGAATGGGCCAAATAGGTTGGCAAATTTTTTGGTGAAGAAGCCGTAAAACCCGGGGCTTTTTGCGCTTGCGTTTCGTTAGGGGGGGCCCCTTTTAAAGAAGCCGGCTTCTTAGGGATTGGCCCCGGGTCAAGCCGTAAAAGCCATAAGAGGCGAGCCAGGCTCGTTTACCAGGGTTTTCTTCCCGCTTTTCCCGTGACTCGAGTAACAAAAAATTGGCGGGGAGGGCAAGTTTCTGACCAGTGATATCGGCGTAGAAATACTGTAATTACAGATAACGGACACAAGTAAACACATAGATGTACTTCAGAGCATGGACATACCTTAAGGGCCACGAACAAAAATAACAAGGTTTAAATGACACGACGGACAATTAAAATGATGAAAAGAATTCAGTCTTTCGGGCTGAATGGGCCACTGCGACTTATATTTTTTGCTAAATTTCACTGAAAATAGGGCGAAATTACCCTTTTTTTACTTTAGTAGCAGGGGCTTAATTTTGGGACCACACAAATAGAGCTAAAATGGAATACTGGTGATGGAGGCGTCGTCTGGTGAATCACTCGGTTTTTTTACTTAAACAAGACGTTGTTTTTCAAATTTTACTAATTATGATCAAAACCAGCCCGGGAAACGTTTTCGCTGATTCATTATCTCCAATTTTGGTTTTTAGAGATCTCTAAAAATTGTTAAAGTGAAAGTTGGAACTCGCTGAGGGAGACGAGGTACCATAAACTTCACCATCATCCGAATTCCCCACAAAACATTGCAAGATTCTTAAGATGCATTTACATTACTGTTGGGGACATGACATATTAATTGGTGGGTAAGGTGCTGTAGGTATTGTGGAAATGAACTTTGCTTTGGGGGAAAACTTAAGAAAAAAGGGCCCCCGGGAAAGCTCCCCAAATGTTGGCTCTTGTGTTATACTTTGTCCTTAAACTCTTTTAGTTTTTAAATGAGTGCCGTCCTTACTTTTCCTACACGGCCGATATTAAATTTTGGTTCTTGGGAAACTAAGTCCAGTAGGGTTGGTGTCAGGTCGGTTGGTTGTGCCAAAACCCGAGGGGTCGAGGGGGGTGCTAGGGTTTGGGCTGTAGAGTTTTTTCATCTTAGAAAAATGCTCACCTCCTATCTTCTTCCTTCTTAAACAACAAGCTTGGGGACAGGGTGGAAAACCGGGGTTTTTTGGGTGGGGGCCCATTAAGGGGGAAAATGGCCCGTAAATCTATGAAATAGGGGAAAAATTTCCCCGTTTAAAAGGATTTTTTTTGTGGGGGGGCCCTTTTCCCTTTTTGTGTGTGCTCCCCCCCCCA